>JAJOOO010038146.1:0-21874 GCA_029582685.1 Solanum piurae
ATTTTCTCTCCTGTTGTGAAAATGTCCTCTATTCGTATGGTTCTAGCCTTAGCCGCAAGTCTAGATTTAGAGGTTGAGCAGATGGATGTCAAGACTGCCTTTCTTCATGGTGATTTAGAAGAGGAGATCTACATGGAGCAACCTGGAGGCTTCATCGTTAAAGGAAAAGAAAACCATGTTTGCAAATTGAGAAAGAGCTTGTATGGCTTGAAACAAGCTCCAAGGCAGTGGTACTTAAAGTTTGAATCTGTCATTGAAAATCAGGGATACAAGAAAACTTCTTCAGATCATTGTGTATTCTTTCAGAAGTTCTCTGATGATGATTTTATTATGTTACTACTTTATGTGGATGATATGCTGATTGTTGGCAAAAATAAATCTAGAATTGTAGTCCTTAAGAAAGAGTTAAGAAAATAGTTTGCGATGAAGGACTTGGGGCCAGCAAAGAAGATCTTAGGCATACAAATTCATCGAGATAGACATAAGAAGGAGTTATCACTATCTCGAAAGGAGTATATTGAGAAAGTACTCAAGAGGTTCAACATGACAGAGACAAAAGTGGTTAGTACACCTTTTGCTAAACACTTTAAGTTGAGTATGACCCAAAGTCCATCTACTACTGAAGAGAAGAATGAGATGTCAAGTATTCCATACTCTTTCGCGGTTGGTAGTTTGATGTATGCTATGATTTGCACTAAACCAGATATTGCACATGTTGTTGGTACCGTTAGCAGATTTCTTTCCAATCTTGGAAAAGAACATTGGGTTGCAGTGAAATGGATACTAAGATATTTAAAGGGTATTTCAGATATGGAGTTGTGCTTTGGTAGTGGCAAGTCTGAACTTATATGCTACACAGACTCTGATTTGGGAGGAAATCTTGATAACTCAAAATACACTTCTGGTTATTTGATCACTTTTGGAGGGGGAGCTATTTCTTGGCAATCAAGACTTCAGAAGTGCATAACTCTATCTACCACAGAAGCTGAATATATTGCCATCACTGAAGGTGCCAAAGAATTGCTTTGGATGAAGGAGTTTATCAATGATCTTGATTTTGAACAATCAAGGTTTGTCTTATTTTGTGATAATCAAAGTGTTATTTACCTCACCAAGCACTCTACCTTTCATTCTAAGTCCAAGCATATTAGTAGAAAATATCATTGGATTAGAATGGCCCTTGAGGAGAAATTATTTGAGGTTGAGAAGATACACACTGATGACAATCCTTCAGATATGCTTACAAAAGTGGTGATCGTAGACAAGCATGAGTTTTGTAGAAGTGCGGCAGGCATGAAGCCTGTCAAAAGTTCCTCCACTTTAAGTCCATTTGGCCCCTTGGCTGGAGGGGGAGTTTGTTGGGCTATTGCCCATGTTCCAGCCAAAGGCCCATGGCCTAATCCTACTTGAAAAAGGATTGGAATTATTCTCTTTATTTCATTTCCAATTCTATTAGGAAAAGGATTAGAATAGTAATCCTATTTGGAGTTGGTTTTGGCTTTGTAAGGAAAAGCACAACTCTATAAATAGAGGATGGTATTGAGAGAATAATTCAGATTGCTCATTAGTATTGTCTTTGAAAAACATTAGGACATAAGAGAGGTTTTTTGAGAGAGCTTCCAACAAGAGAGAAAAGAAAAGAAAAAGGGTTCTTTTGCTGCAGTCTTTTAATCCGGCCAGCAACCTTCAGATAGTGTTTCCCGATTAACTAACCGTTGGATCGGGCTGAAAGTTGTACTGAGTGTTCCTGACATCTTGGTGGTTGATCTGAACGGTGGAGATCGGATTAGGAAGTCAGAAATATCCTGTCTTTGGTCCCGAACAGCAGCTGCGTTTGGGTGGTGTTTCTTTCTATTTATCTTTTGTTGGTGTAGCTATTGTTTGTTCTTTTTTGTTTTTTTTAACGTGGTTCAGTCAATTGAACAACAACAATATTGGTTACATGATTGTAATGACTACTCAGAAAGAGGGTTTAGAGAATTCAAGGGAAGAGTATATACCTGTAAACAATGAGGTGGTATCAAGGTTGGAACAAAATATTCTTGACATGCAAGGACATTTATCTCTTGCTCTCAATTAGAATGTGTTGCTTACTAAAGCTAACACCACTGTTAGACCTCAATCCATACTCACAAGTCTTCCTCCCTTATCTCATCCTATCTCATATCCTCAGAGTACCTCAAATGATACTTTTCGAAATAAACAACATCCACATTATAGCTATCCGCCACAATACCAACCTAATACATCCAACCAGACCTATTTAGCTCCACCAAAGGCCTCATATTCCCTTACCCCTTTATATGCCCACGATATACAACAAACGTCCACCACCAACATATCCTATATTTCTACTTCGAAAAAATGAAAATTGAATACTATTTATGTTGATCCTCTCACCCAACACCATTATAAATCATAACTCTCTCAAAAGAATATATTGATACAATCCATGACAGAGAAGTTAGAGAAATTGAATGTTCTCATAGAAAATATTGAAGGCAATAAGGAGATAAAATGATTAAGTTTTGAAGACCTGTTCATACATCATGATGTCGAATTCCCTTAGGGATACAAACCTCCTAAATTTGAAATGTTCAACCTAATTGGAGATGCAAAGGTACATTTGAAAATGTATTAGGACAAGCTAGTGGAAGTCGATAAAAATGAACAAATTCGCATGAAATTATTCATTATGAATCTTACTAGAGATGTTTTGTCATGGTATATCAATCAAGATTCAAAGAAATGGTTCAAATGGACTGATATGATCCTCTATTTTATGGAAAGATTTGAATTTAATGTTGAGAATACACCTGATTTGTTTACATTAAAATTTTTAAGAGGAATTCTACAAAATCATTTCAGGATTATGCTATAAGGTGGAGGTCCAAAGCAGCTAAGGTCTAACCTCCGATGGATGAATCACATATGAAAGAACACTTTATGCTTTCCCAAGAGCCACATTATTATTAGAGGATGATGCTCATAAAGGATTGTAAGTTTGTTCACATCATCAAGTTAGATGTGATGATTGAAGAAGGATTAAAAAATGGAACAAAAACAGATTTGAAGGTGTTACAAGCTAGTAAAAAGACTTCTAAATTGTGGGATCAGTGAAATAAAAAATGAGAGAGAAGTGAATGTTGTATTGACAACACATGAGTCAAAAAATTCTCTAATTTACCCACCTCCACGCAAATATCAAGAATCTCCATATATATTTTTAAGTTACTCTACCTACATTTCAAAAATCATCAGCTTATAAAAATCAACCAACACGTCCACGATCTTATCAATTTGCAAGATCTCAAACTAATCTTGAGAAAAATCAACCAAAACAGTATATTGTTGATGCTATTCGTACTTTCCAATTGACTCTCAAACATGTACCGCTCTCTGTGGGATTCGACCCCAACTTATTTAGTTGGGTTATATACTGATTAACGATCGTTGATACTTAAAATTGGATGAAGTATTTTTGAAACGTTATTAATCAGTGGGAACCATGAGCGATTAACAACGTATGAATAATAACTAAGTAATTCTTGAATAATGTTGATGAATGCATTATTCTTTCGTTTAGAAGTCTTTTTAATGAATGCACGTGTTAGAACTCGCCTTGTTGCTACTTGTCAGACCAAAGAGGTAGTTAATAAGAAAATAATTATCAACAGAGATTTAGTGTGATACTGTCTAATAGTCTAATGTAAATTGGTGCGAGGGTGAAAAGTAAGTCATACATTCATGTGATGTCTAATCTGAGGTAAAGGTAAGGGTTAGTTAATTATACACATGTAGCCGGATCAAGGTGCGGAATTAAATTTCCTTTTTGGAGGACCAATCACTTAGGGATACCTATCTTACCAACTTTGCATGTAAAATACTAGGAAAGGATTACTATTATTAGGATTACCGTGTTATGAGCTTATGGAGAACATATACACCCTAGTTTCTTTCTCATATTGATAACTTGAAGTTTGAATCTTGCTCACTTGTTACTTAAACAACAATAAGTTATTTGTTTCACAAATCCCTCCCCCCCCCCCCCCTTTACTTACTTGTCTCAGAAAATAAGTTGAATAAACGAATATAATAGTGAGTTAAGTTTAAGTGTAAACCATATTCCTCGTGGGATCGACCCCAACCTACAAGTTGGGTTCGTTATTTGATAACGATGCTTATACTTCTTTAAGAGGTGTAATTTGAGCGTATCAATGGTGGAAATTGCTTGCAAGCCAATGAAGCTCTGTTGGGGGAGTAGGTGTTATTCACCTACCTCCGGTTGAAGACCATGCTGCATTCCATGTGACAAGTACAATGCTACAACTCTTGGAAGCTAAAGGCATAATTGGAGGGTTAGATCATGAGAAACCTCATGAGCATATTCAGAACTTCTTGGAGATGTGCGGTCTGTTCTCACTTAAGGATATTTCACAAGAATCAATTTGGATGCGATTGTTCCCTTTTTCTCTAATGGGGGAGGCAACCAAATGGCAAGCAGAGCTACCGAGAGACTCTATTCTATCATGGGAGGAGCTCATCGTGGCATTCTACTTGAGGTTCATTCCACCCTCAAAGATGGTGAAGAAGGGTGACAACATCCAAAACTTCAAGTGGATAGAAGGAGAACCAATTCATGAAACTTGGCTGAGATTTCAGAAGTTTCTCTTACAATGTCCTACTCATTGGCTACCAGGTGGTGTGGTACTTCAGTATTTTTATCGGAGTTTAGACTCAGTGAATAAAAGAGTGGCTTACCAGTTGGCTCGGGGAGGAATAATTTTTCAACCATTTGAAGTGGCATCATCACTTCTTGATGAAATGACAAAGATAAATTAGGCATGGTGCACTAAAGACGACCGAGTTTCACCTTTTAACTTTAGGATGAAACAAAAACAACTTGATAATGAGAAACAGAGGGATGAGAATATTAGCAAAATGTTGTCCCAAATGGAGTTTTTACAAAAACATGTGCTAGAAAATGTTGGTGAACCCAAAAAAGTAAGGAGAGCTTTGAGAATTGAAGAGGGTTCTCACCCGAGCTACTTTAAGGCGGGTGGGAATCAAGGTTTGAACTCACATAAAGAAGAAGAGAGAAGACGATACTATCAAGATTGGAATGAACAAAACTACTCTTACAGGAGAAAAGAGAGTTATGAAGAGTACCACACACAATCCAGTGACAACCCAAGATTAAAGAGTAGTTCGAGTGATTTGAAAGTTGATGAATTGTTTTCACGTATCCTAGACAAGGTTGAAGGATCATATGATATGCTTAAAGAGATGAAGGCTGATTTCACATCATTGAATAATAGTGTGAATTCCCACACCGATGCATTCAAACAATTTGAGGATCAACTAAGCCAACTTTCAGGGCAATTGGAACCAAAGATAATCGAAAGAGGTTAAGCTGAATACACAACTACTTTGAGGGTTGTTTATGACAATGAATTGGCGGTTGTAACTCGAAGTGGAAAGAAAGCAGTTAGTCATGCAAAAGATAATGAGGGGGTGAAATCTCATGAAGAAGAGAAAGATAGTGATGAGGAATAGAATCCATTCAAGTACCGGAACGTGATGTGCTAAAAAAGAACGAGGAAACTCCTAAGGAAAGTCCCATCAAAGAGTTGCAAAAAGATAAAGAAAAGGGCACCTCAACTCCAAAGAGTGTGCATCCTCTTCCCAAAATAGTTCCTCCATTTCCTCAACGTCTCAAGAAGAAGAATGAGGATGAGAAGTTCAAGAAGTTCCTAGTTGTGTTCAAGACACTCTTTATAAATCCACCGTTAGTGGAAGCATTGTTGGAGATGCCGGGTTATGCCAAATTCATGAAGGAGCTAGTCACCAAGAAGAGAAGCATAGACTTTGAGACAATCAAAGTTTCTCATAATTGTAGTTCCATTATGACTAGCGAGATGATTATAAAGAAAGAAGATCCGGGGGCATTCACCATCCCATGCACTATCAGTATGCTTCAATTTGCTAAAGCTCTATGTGATTTGGGGGAAAGTATAAATCTAATGCCCTATGCAATCTATAAACAACTTGAGCTGGGCAAACTGAAATCCACCACAATGCAGCTTCTTATGGCGGATCGGCCGATCAAACATCCCATTGGGATACTCTATGATATATTGGTGAAGGTTGATCGATTCATCTTTTCGGCAGATTTGTTATTCTTTATTGTGAGATTGATGCTGAAATTCCCATTATTTTGGGAAGACCATTTTTAGCAACAGGGAGAGCATTAGTTGAGGTTGAAAGTGAAGGGTTGAAGTTTCGGGTGAACGAAGATGAGGTCACCTTTAATGTGTGCAAATCAATGAAACACCCGAGTTATATTCATGTGGTTTCAACGATTGTGTAATTGATGAAGCGATGGCTAGTGTTAGCCATTTGATGTGTATGAGTGAACCCCTTAAGGTTGTTCTTGCAAATTATGATGAGACCGAAGTTCAAGAGTATGATGAAGTGGTAGATGTCCTTTTGGATTAGGTGAATACTTAAGGAACCCGTTGAAGCTACACATTGAATTAAAGAATCGAGAAAATCCTCCCGCTAAGCCATCCATAGAGGAACCACCAAAGTTTGAGTTGAAAGTACTTCCTGCTCATCATCGATATGTATTCTTGGGGGTAAATAACAGCTTGCCTGTTATCATTGTAGCTGACTTGCTTGAATGGGAAGTAAAGTTGTTTCTTGAGGTGTTGAGGAGGTACATCAAGGCTATAGGGTGGACTATCACTAACATTATGGATATTCCACCTGGCATTTGCACTAACAAGATTCAACTTGATAGTGAGTGCAAACAGAGTGTCGAGCATCAAAGTAGACTGAACCCACCAATGCAAGAGGTTCTGAAAAATGAGATGATCAAGTGGTTACACCAGGTGTTATCTACCCTATTGTGGATAGCAAATGGGTAAGTCCGGTGCAATGTGTACCCAAAAAGGGTGGCATCACGGTAGTCCCATATGAGAAAGGGGAACTTGTTGCTATGAGATCAGTAATCGGATGGAGGGTATGCATGGACTATCGGAAGCTAAACTCATGGACTGAAAAAATATCACTTCCCCATTCCTTTTATGGATCAAATACACGATAGGCTTTTGGGGCATGGGTGGTATTGCGTATTGGATGGTTATTCCGGGTATAATCAAATTTCTATTGCACCAAAAAATCAAGAGAAAACCACTTTCACATGTCCCTATGGTACTTTCTCTTTCAAAAGAATACTTTTCGGGTTGAGTAATTCCCCAACGACGTTTCAACGTTGCATGTTGTCTATTTTTTCTAACATGGTAGAAGATTCAATGGAAGTCTTCTTGGATGACTTCTTAGTTGTGGGCGTTTATTTTGAAACATGTTTGGCACACCTTGGGCAGACTCTTAAACGATGTGTGAAAACAAATCTAGTCCTAAATTGGGAGAAATGTCAGTTCATGGTTAGAGAAGGTATAGTGTTGGGTCACAAGGTATCACAAAAGGGGTTGGAGGTTGACAAGTCAATGATTGAGGTAATTGAGAAGCTACCACCACCAATCTCGGTAAAAGGTATGCGTAGTTTCTTGTGGCATACCGGATTCTACCGGAGATTAATCAAAGACTTTTCAAAAATTGCACTCCCTTTGTGAAAGCTGTTGGAAAAGGAGGCAAAATTTGACTTTGATAATGAATGTATGGTAGCCTTCAAGTCTTTAAAAGAGAAATTAATCTCCATCCCGGTGATTATTAGTCCCGATTGGTCAAAACCATTTGAAGTGATGTGTGATACAAGTGGGACTGCATTCAGTGTTGTTTTGGAACAAAAGCGCAATAAACTATTCCATCCAATATATTAAGCAAGCAAAACATTGAATGGTGCTCAACGTAACTACACTATTACGGAGCAAGAGTTACTTGCGGTGGAATATGCATTTGAGAAATTCCAGGCATACTTGCTAGGCACCAAAGTTGTAGTTCACACTGATCATGCAGCCCTTGGATACTTAATGACAAAGAAAGATGCTAAACCATGATTGATAAGATGGGTGTTGTTGTTGAAAGAATTAGATTTTGAAGTCAAGGATAGAAGAGGTTGCAAAAATTAGGTGGCCGATCACCTATCTAAGTTGGATGGAAAAGGGAAAGATGAGCTTGAGTTAGACATAAATGACTCATTCCCAGATGAGCAGGTATTCATAGCAACTCTTATGCAGACTCCTTGGTATGCCGATTTTGCTAACTATGTGGTATGTGGATAAATGCTTGAAGACCTGAATTTTTATCAACAAAAAAAGTTTCTTGTTTGATGCCAAAAGATATTTCTAGGATGAACCATATCTATTCAGAGAATGTGCAGACCATATTATCCGGTGATGTGTGCCGGAGGAGGAAGTCAATAAAATTCTAAATGCTTGTCATGCTTCACCGGTTGGTGGTCATCATAGCGATGTTCGAACAACCGCTAAAATTCTTCAAAGTGGTTACTACTGGCCATCCCCCTACAAATATGCCCATGAATTTGTCAAGAAATTCATACAATGCCAAAAACAAGGCGGAGTGTCAAGAAGGCATGAGTTGCCTCTTCAGCTCATTCTGGAAGTTGAGTTATTCGGGGAATAGATTTTATGGGGCCATGTGTGAGATCGTTATGTAACTAGTATATTTTGGTGGCTCAGGATTATGTTTCTAAATGGGTGGAAGTTGTAGCACTATCCAACAATGAAGGGAAGAGTGTTGTCTGATTTCTAAAGCGCTACATTTTTGCAAGATTTGGCACCCCTAGGGCTATTATTAGAGATGGAGGTTCACATTTTTGGAACCAGTGGTTTGCATCTGCATTGAGTAAATATAGGGTGAAATATAAGTGGCAACGCCTTATCATTCCCAAACAAGTGGCCATGTTGAGGTTTCGAATCAGGATATTAAGAGTATCTTGGCTAACAGAGTTAATGCAAATAGAATTGATTGGTATCAAAAGCTAGATGATGCACTTTGGGCGTATCGCACTGCATACAAGACACCCATTGGCATGTCCCCGTATTAGCTGGTTTTTGGGAAGTGTTGTGACCTAGCGATTGACCTTGAACACAAAGCACTATGGGAATTAAAGGCGTTAAATCTGGATTGGGCAAATGCTTCGAAAGGGAGAGTAGATCAGATGAATGAAATGGAAGAATTCAAGTGTAGAGCGTATGAAAGTTCATCTCTATACAAGGAAAAATAAAGAAATGGCATGAATCTAAAATCCTTAAAAGAGAATTTTGAGTTGGAGACTTTGTGTTGTTGTACAATTATCGACTGAGACTCTTCCCAGCAAAGCTCAAGTCCAAGTGTTCCGACCCTTTTAAATTGACACGCATATTCAAGAATGGGGCCATTGAGGTCGAAGGTAAAGAAGGCCCAACCTTCAAAGTAAATGGGCAACGCTTAAAGTTGTACGATGGGGAATGTCATGAGATTGCATTGATCAAAGTAGTGTATTTGAAAAATTCTTGAAAGCATTTCCACGTCGTGCCACAACGTTAATTTAGGCGCTTCTTGGGACGCAACCCAAGCATTAGTGTTTTTGAATAATGTGTGTGCTGAATGTGCAAGTATAGGTGATTCGACGATGACAGGATCATTTCGGTGAACCACCAAGTGGATTTGTTGATCCAAACTTTGATTGCTTTTGTGACATCAAAGGTGAGCTGAGATACTAAAATATTTGGCGATGTATGCAGACCATTCAGAGGTGCACTGAACAGATTGGGTGAGGCCAACTTTCTCCGCTTTTGCACCTTCTTTCATGGTCGGATCCTTAAAATTTTTGGTGATGTTCACACCCACTAGGCGATGTGTCGATCCTGCTAGGCGTACCCAGCCTTGATCACACTTCGACCCAAGTTGGAGCGGTAGCAGTCTGGATATTTCAGCGAGTGCATGCAGTTCGGCGGTTCGCCGATCGATTTGGCTGCATTTATAACCCTTCGCCAAATGGCCACCGAGTGAATATTCATTCTAAGCCTACTATGTTTGTTTAGCGCGATCACTTTTAATTTCTATTTAAATTTTAATGTCTTTTATTTATTGTGAGTCATGTTTGTTCTTTGATCACATTGAGGATAATGTTGGTTGCTTTTGGTGGGGGTGGTGGCTTATTATTATCTTGCATTTTCAAGTGTCGGTTGTGGTGAATATCGATGACCTGAATAGTGCTCTACATTGAATGACATGAATGTGTGGGTACGATGAGGTAAACTATGTTACATAGGCAATATGTGAATTATTAGCATATTGTGTGACTAGCCGGTTGTCGAATGAGTCTTTTGAGATGAACATTATACACTAGCTAGAAAGTGTAGAGTTCTGTTTGATATTGGTACCAATGCCTTGTGTGATGATATTACTTTGAACATTGTGTTTGATGACACCTAGAATTTACCTCGTTGGTCCGGTTGATTGACTGATGAAAGCACTTGAAATGATCTTAGGCAAGAATTTTGAGGAATGAGCCAACTTTACAATATACCTCTTTTGTGGCCAACCTTGTTAGATGTGTGAACCTACCTTGAAACCTTTTGAGCCTTACCCCTTTTCTTGGAAGAAACTTGAAAAATTGTGACCTCCCTTTATCTCTTCATTCATAACTTTCATAAAGTATGGTTTGTTTGAATAGCCAACTTAGGCCAAAAGCCTAAGTTGGGGTGTGGTGAAAGAGAAGGGAAATCAAGAAGTGTGAAAAACTCCCCTTGAATTTTGGATTGTTTTGAAAAAGATGAAACCCCTCCATGTTAAAAAAAATGAAAGAAAAGAAAAGAAAAGAAAAGAAAATGACTGGAAAAGAGAAAAAGTTATGAAATAAAGTAATGAAAATTGCAAAAGAATTGGGGTATTCGGTGATTAATAATGATTTGAATAATGGGGTGGAGTTTGAACATGTTTGAATTTGAATGAGAAAGAAAAAGTGTGACTTTCAGGCCATACTTCATGAAGGTAGAAGCCACTAAGCCTAAATTACCATACCTTTACACTCAGCCCCGTTATAAGCTTTGAAAAGACCTTTGTGATCTTGAGTGAGCTGAAACGAATGTTGATTGGAAAATAAGGGCAAACCTATAGGTGGAGTCATGCATGTGTTCATATTTGTTAGTGTGAGAGTTGTATGTAATTCAAGGACTTTCAATTCTTGAGATATTTTGTGTGATTATGGAATCATCTTTGTTGTGAGGGCATTTGAGTACCTCTGTTGAACTTGAACTTGCATTTGAAGAAAGTATTGTGAACTTGAGTACCCTTGATAATGGTGAGTCACAATTTGATTCTTTGAGTGCACAATTGAGCATTGTATGTCTAGTTTGAACCTTTTGTGTGCATTCATGTTGGGTCTTATGCAACACTAGTTGAGACATCCTTATTGAACTGTTGATGTTGAGTTCTACTTGAGGACAAGAAAAAGTTTAAGTTGGGGGTGTTGATGAGTCTGAGATTTGGACTCATTTAGGGCTTTGTTTTGATAGTGTTAGTGTCCTCAAATGCCTCATTTATGCTCAAAACTGATGTTAAAGTGTTGATTAGCAGCATTTAAGGCTAAGGAGCAAGGCAAGGACACTACCGGAAAAAAAGGAACTAACAAGCCAAAGGAGTGGAGAAGAGTGATCCTAGTGATCGCCAAGACCACTCGGTGGTTCGCCGAGTGGCTTTTTTGCCTGCCCAATTTTACAGTACACCACTTCTGAGATGAAAGAAATATGGGCGAACTGTGTTTCATATCAGCGAATACCCGAACGGATCTGCGAAAAGAGGTTGTACCGCCGAAAGTTCAGAATGAGCAGTGAAGATGCAAACAAATTGGTGATCCAAAAGAACAAAGGGCACATCGCGTAAGTGATCAGTGATCCCGATATAGACCGCCTAAATTTATAATGAATATTGGATGAAACATGAAGCTAGAAGGCGATGGGCAGGGGCGATTGGCGAATCACCAACTGGTCGGCGAAGCCCGACTTTCCTCACCGATTGACCCCAAAAGGTCAAATTTTGGATCAATATAAATTAATATTTTGAAGAGAGAGAAGATATCCAAACATTGAGAAATTATACTCAGAATAAGGAAAACACTGTTCTTGCTCGATTTTGAAGCTTTCAAGTAGATTTTCGAGTTGGGTCTTGTAACTAGAGCAAAACTTACTCATTTTAAACTTGAAAAAATCAATACTCAATCATGGAGCATGTAATAGCTATTGAATTTTCACTTTTTGTGATTACAAGCTAAAACCACACTCTTGGCGGTTTGGCCATGTAATTAATTGCTAATTTAGGTGATGAGTGTTAGAAATTATTGATTGTTTTGCTAAATCGAAGTTGAATATAATTCAATCCTGCTGTTATTTAGTTGAATTTTATGTTTCTTTTATGGTTCTTGGTGTTTTACGCTTGCTTAAGAGAGAACTCTAAAACCAAGGCTATCAATTAGCACTCGTAGTAATTGGGCTATTGTGGTTTCAGCTCGAGAGAGTGAATTTTAAGTTTGTTTCTACCTATCTAGGTCGAGTGAGTAGATGGAGTGAGGTTGTGGGCTGGTCTCCATGTTTAGTCTATTGAGGTTCTAGAGAACTCAATTGAAGTGAGGAAGTTGTTCGAGAGAAAACTATCTCATCTAAGTCCTTTCTACTCACGGAGATTTAGTAACTTTTAGAGGTTATCTAACACCCATTTAGCATAATTTGTAGTTGATTTGTCATTCCCCCAAGTATATATAAATCATTTGATCATCCTTGTTATTCGTTGTTGTCGTGGTTGCTATTTGTTATCAACTCCAAACCCCCATATGACATTCGTTGTCACCCCTTTAGATTTGTTTCGATGTTTTCGATAATTTTCATTCCTATAACTATTTTCACCACATTTATACTTCATAAATTAATTCGAACACATACCGCTCCTTGTGGGTTCGACCACAACTTTTTGTTGGGTTTTATACTACTTAACGATCACTTACACCTATAATTGGATGAGGTGTACTTGAAATGTTAATCAATTATGTTACTCCTATTCCAGCAATAGTGATGAGTACACATGCAAATTGGTTTGAACATATTAATATATCTACTTATCGTTCGGGGATGAAAACGGCATACCTCAGATGAACCTCATGGATTGAAAGTCAAATTCAAACATTGATTGATATCAAGGTGATATATGTGAAAGATTCATAAGCATCACTCACAATTGATTGGCATTGATGAAGATGGTATCACGTTGTCTCTTCGTCTCAAGATTTTGAAGCATTTGGATAATTACTTTGAGCTCTATCAATTTAACAAGGATATTATATACTTGGAGTAAGTTGATGTTTCTTTTGTGATCTTCCTTACATATTGCGAATTACGTTTGACTTGATTCCTATTTAAGACATTTACATAGGCGCCCTATGGGGTTCAGTCTTATCATATATTATTTTCACATTCCTCATTTTCAAGCATGTAATTGGGGCAGAATTTTGAGATAATTTTTAATTTTTTTTTGGGAGAAACATTTTCTGCAAATACAAGGTTGACAAGACATGAACTAGGGCAATATTTTGGGGCGACCTTAAAAGTCCCATCCTAATTTGCAAAGAAGTATGAGAGCATTCTCAATCAAGTTCAAGGACTACAAAATTGTGGTTGTTACAAAAAAACAAAAGATGAATCGAGGCATGAATCATCTTTCCCCTTTTAAACTTACAATTTTTCTTTGAGTGCAGGAATGGTAGGTACAAGTCTCCCGAGACTAAGCACTGTCCTTTGAATGTTGATTTGGTGAAGCTATACATTTTCAAGAAGTACCAAAGCCTAAGAATTTCTTTGGAAGTTGATTGGTTAAGCTCTACCTTTTCATATGTTACCCGATGCTAAACATTGTCATTTTGAAGTTGATAGGCAATGATCTACCTTATTAAGAAGTACTCAAGGCCAAGCTCTACCTTTTCAAGAAGTACGTGAGGCTAACATTCCTTTGGAAGATAATTGGTTAAGCTCTACCTTTCAAGATGTTACCCGAGGCTAAGCATTGTCATGTGGAAGTTTGTAAGGTTATCAACACTAAGCATTGACATCTTGACGATGAATAGGCTATACGCATCATTTTCTCAAAACAAATATGCTCTTTTATCTCCTCTCATTATTACTTATTTTATTTAGTACAACTATATTTTTTTATTGCATTGACCTATACTTATCCATGTTTATGAGCTAACCATTTTATCAACTTATGTTAGAAGGTGCAAGTATCGAAGGTTTAAAGAGAAGATAAGAATTGAGTGAAAAGGATTTCTCCTCCCATTTTGAAACATCATTATTTATTCATATATCTTGTAATTGATCCAAATCATATTCACACTTTTCATCTTCATACCACCTGGAGCTCTAATCTGATCTACTCAAGCTACTATTGTTTCATCCGAATCTCGTACTGTTAGTTCATTTCTTTAGGAGCTTAATCTGTTCCTAAATATAGAACTACACATAGCATGATTCTCGTGAAACCAAAGATATGTAAGTGACTTAAAACCAAAGTCTCGGCCACTCCACTTTCACAACTCCATATCATTTCATTTGGTCCCACTAACACCTTTTCATTAGTAAGAAAATATCGGCTACTTAGTCAACGTCTTTGTCCGCCAATTCATCCTTCATTTGTGAGGAAAGAGGGGTAGCTATTGACTCTTAATTTTGACCGACTTATAACTCATCTTTAAGTTTATATTCCATTAAATATGTATTTTTACACCTATTTCTTTTATTATATGCTTTAAATTATGTCTAATTTTTTATCTAATGAATTATTTACTTTGGTATGCATAATTAGAAAAAGAATTGTTGCTATTTGTATGACTAGTCTCTGGGCATGCACATTGCACGTGAATCCCCTGCTAATTAGTCCAATATTTTAAAATGATATAACTAATGTGTTAATATGTATGTGATGATTAGAACAAACATTGAAATGATTCAATATATAAAACTCAAAGCATTGTTTGAACACCTAAATTTGGTTATGTAAATCAATCGGCATACTAACGTTTGACTTGATTTTCTTGCTTCTTTTACACCAAAAACATTGTTCTACATGTGAATATGAGTAATGTCGGTTTAAAGTACAAATAATTCATGTGTAGAAAATCATGCAATGTAATTTGTTTCTTTCTATAGCCGCACACATATAAAGAAGATTTTATCAAATTAAAGTAATATTTATTGAAGTAATATACTTATCTGATAAATATGCTGGGTATGTAGCAAGAGTTTATGGGAAATGAAGGGAAAATGAAAAGAGAGGAACTTGGAAAGTTGGAAACTTAAAGAGTTGGGAACTTGAAAAGTCCTCTTATGCTTTAGTGAAAAGGCATTTCTCCCTCATCGGTGGTGGAAAGAAAAATAGAAGAGTTTAAATATAGAAACACTCCTATTAATTGTTAAAAGGGTTTGAAAGAGGGACCCCCTCGCACCGTCGTCGTCATCGCTCGCTTAGCTCGCCTTCGGCTTTGGCTTCGGCTTCGAGCGTTGGCTTCGACTTTGGCTTTGACTTTGGAAAATGATCGATCGAGAGATTATTTTTGGACCGTTTGAAAGGTTGCAAACTTTCATGAATGGTCGTGTGGATTCTGAAAGGGTTGCAACCTTTCGGAACCAGTTCCTCTTGCCTATAAATACATTGATTCTTCAGAATCTTTCCTTACGAATTTTTCTGATTTCTTCTTCTTCTTCTGCACAAAGTTTCTTGGTGTACTTTACTGCTGTTGAGTGGTTCGCTGACTCCAGAGTTTTGGGTATCAATATGCTGGTGATTGAGATCATTCTATCCTGGGAGGACATATTCCAAATCAAACCTCGATACTAGAGGGGGATAATTTCCTTAAGGGGACACTGTGCATTCAGTGGGCTAGATCTTTTCCGTTCTGTCTTTTTCCAAATTCTAGTATGTTTTACAGATTTTGGTTGTTTTGAATTAATTTCTGTTCTTCTGTTCTTACTGGTTCATTTAAACTTTGGTTACTTCGTGTTTCTGCAAAGTTTATTGGAATCAGTAATTATGTTTTAAACACAGATTGACACCAAAATATATGTCTTTCTTTGAATGACTTGTATACCATTATCAATTTCATGACGTAAACTGCAAAATGTAATAGTTATTTGTGATAGAGATGCTTAAAATATATAGGCATTGTTGACACTCAATTTTGACCCTCCACGATAAGATTTAATTTTTGAGATCTTTTAATTTCAAACGATTTGGAATAATTAGTTTTGTAAAAATTCAAAATATTTTTCAAGTTTTAATAGCAATTTTAGTCATTTTTATAATATTTCAAATAGTATGTATTTTTATATAATTTTTATTTGTATATAACTAGTATATTTTATAAATAGTTGAAAATCATTTCAAAACATTTTACATTTTAGTTAAAATATTTTATTGTTTTAGTTTAGTTTATTATGGTTATATTTTTAATTAATTAGTTTAATTAAGTCTTATTCAAATTCACTATATTCTTAACTTTGATTGGCTACAATTCCAATTAAGTGGGCCAAATGCGTAAATCAAAATTACAAACCTAACCAATTCCTTCAACTCTCTTTCAGGCCAATTTTGGGCTTTTACTCCTATTCCAGCAGCCCAATTTTCTCTCCAATTCTCAACAGACCCAATTGCTAATCGTTTTTTGCCCAGCCCAGAATTTTTTTTCAACAAAAGAAACCCAGCAGCAGCAATCAAACGGCGACAAGGACACGCGGTCTACAATTCCATACACTTCCAACGTTCAAAACCCATCAGCGACAAGTCACAGTGTTTTAACGTTTCCATCCAACTTAAATAACGACAACAATTCCAAAAGACATCAACAATGCAAGCAAACAATGACAACAAATAGAGAAATACACGACACAAACGATTCCAAACGAAAGTCACATGGCGTGAGACCCGATTCCAGTCACGTACAACAGTACCCTCTCTTGTCGTCTTCCTTTCCCTCGACAATTTGTACAAGAGACAGTGCTAGGCGGAGTAATTTCCATCCTCAAGTGTCCTTGTTTCAAAATCGAACGACTCCCATTGCTTATCCATTGCAATTGTTGAGGAATTTATTGAAATAGTACAAAGGATCAACTTTTCCTAATCCAATAAGAAAAATTTGAATTTGGAATTCTATAAGTCCTTAAACTCTAATCCTTTTTCCGCCCTCAATGCCCCCCCACCCCATTTTTCAGACCTAATTACCCTCTATATAAGTATGCCTCTAGTCCTCAAGTAGGGGTTGCCAAGAAAGAGATATACTGGAGAAAAATCAAAGGAAAAGTTAGCTTTGCTGTGAACTAATTGATTTTATTTAGACCCCCTTTCGAAAGCTTTTTTCTTAAAAAGTTTTGCCAAAATCCGTTGTAGTTCCCTCGAAGGCATGTAAATCACTTCTTAGCTCATCTTCGTCTCAGCTCTACTGCTTCGAGAAAGATAATACCTCTCTCCCCCATTCCCGTTTTATTTCGATTCCAAGTATTATGTGATGAACACTCTGTTGGTTTCTTTGGCTTCATCCTTGTTTCTTCTTTATTTCGACTTCTATACTCTTGGTTGAAGGTCTGTTTTTGTTTGAATATGAGTCTGCAGACTCATTTCATTCTTCGTTTGAACTTCTAACTAATGATCATGTTATTCATTTCATTGTCCTAACTAAATGTATGAATCAGGATTTGTAACTGTTTAAGCTTGGCTTTCTTGTTGTTTTGAATCATATGTTCGTCTTGCTTTGATTCTCATGCCTAATATGTCCTCAAGCATCAGTGAAGTTCCTTTGATATTATATGTTAGTCGTTAGATTCTTTGGCTATATTTTGTATCCATGAGACTAGTTATCACGATCCAAGATAGCCCCTAGGCATAACATGGCGTATAAGACCCCGAGAGCCCCATACAAGCTACTTAGCTTTCATCATACAAGATAATAGAATAAAGAGATTTAAAATAAATTTCAACATATAAGACTTTCTACTATATTAGAAGTAGAACATCAGGTATCAACATGTAAATTTTCTTATTAATTGAGGATATTTTCGTCATCTCAATTTGTTGCCCTATCTTCATCTCATTCCACGTGGTTTCGTAGCCAGCTTTGTTATATGTGGCATCCATGCGTGTTTTCCTCAGTTTCATCAGATTGTTCTCCTCCATTGAAGATGAAGAGGCAGATAAAAGCATTTGCCTCCAAAACTTTTTGCCTTCCATCTTCTACAACTGCAATTTTAAAGGTAAAAAATCTCTCACTTCTTCATCTCCCTTATCAATTTTTGTATCCGAAATCTTTAAATTTTGATCTTCATATATTTTGAATATATTTACAATGCTTTCGTTTTATATTAAATTCAATGAAGTTTGAATTTTAGAAGAATCGAAATTAAGGCAAACAATATGACAGAATTAAATTTCAAAGAACCGTACATTTGGCTGAATAGATTTATAAAGCTTTGCTATTAGATTTAGTTTTCTTCACTTTGTTTCTGCTTTAGTTTGAAATTGCAGGTTTTGCATCTCTAATTGTAGGAGCATATCGTGATTTAGCTAACTTAGTTAGCATTCATGTTTATTAGAGACTTTTGAGAGGAATATCAAACGTAACTTAATTAGCACTTTGACAATAACTTTTTCGGCTATGGTCTCCGTCATCTAACACTTACCTACTATCATATGAAACATTAGGAACTTTTAACACTTCACTAAATGCCTACACTGGTGGAGATAAAGTCTTATACTAATAACATATGCAATTCTAATTGTTGTAATTATGCAGAAGCATAGAGACCTAAAACTTAGTATCTCTGCACTAATACTTAAACCAAATAGACTATAGTACTACTAGGAACAACATAGGTCTTATAATCCTTGCAAGAGCCTTGGTATGTCATATAAAATCATAAAAAAAAAATGAATTCTATTTAAAAAACTGATTTGCCCAATATTCATACTATTGCAACAAGATATAATTTTTTTTAGGTAATTACAATCAATTTTTCATCATGCTTCATTATTTCAGTTTGTTACCATTCTTCCGCACCAATCTCATACCCCAACTATACACATCTCCATATTGACTTAGCCAAATATAAGCTTTTAATCGTCGAGTGAACAGTGCATAACTTACATTTTTATTTCCTTGACCCTGTATTGCTAAGCTTTTAGGATGCCGTTACAAACCCGTTTGTAGTAAACTTTTGAGGACTGCAACATCATAAACTACAATATGCGTACTTGCCTTCTCTCTGTGTTTCTCCCTATTGCAGCTCTTGCTTCTGTGTCTCGCCCAAAATTTACTTAGTTATTGAATTAGGAAAATCAAAATTGATATTTGATATAGCCAAAACATTCACTCTTTCAACTGTTTCATAATTTTTATATCGGAGTTGTTCACATTTTGATACTATAAAAAAAATTGTTCAGAAGATTGTGAAAGATAGCGATATTATCTTTAATGGTTGAGCTACGAAGATGTAGGTGAACAAGATCCACCAAGTGCAAGGTACAATATGAAAGTCGTGCCCTGCCTATTACAATAATGACGATGGAATTGAGGCGTTCTAAATAAATAACTAGAGAATTAGTGTTGGGTATATAGCAAGAGTTAATGGGAAATGGAGGGAAGATGAAAAGAGAGGAACTTGAAAAGTTGGGAACATGAAAAGTCCTCTTATGCTTTAGTAAAAAGGCATATCTCCCTCGGTGGTGGAAAGAAAAATATAAGAGTTTAAATAGAGAAACAATTCTATTAATTGTTAAAAGGGTTGGAAAGAGGGACCCCCCTCGCGCCGTCGTCGCTCGACTCTGGCTTCGGCTTCGAAAAATGATTGATCGAGAGATTAACTCGGATACTAGAGGGGAATAATTTCTTTAAGGGGACACTGTGCATTCAGTGGGCTTGATCTTTTTCCGTTCCTTCTTTTTCAAATTCTGGTATGTTTTACAGATTTTAATTTTTGTGAATTAATTACTGTTCTTCTGTTCTTCACTGGTTCATTGGATATTTTGGTAACTTCGTGTTTCTGCAAAGTTTCTGGTAATCAGTATTACTATTTTTTTAAACACAGATTGACAACAATCTTAAGGAAATTATTTATTTATTTTTAATCTGTGTTTCTGGTGGAGACAAAAACCTTTGTGGTTTTATACTCCTATAAAGGTTGGCGAACCGAAGTCACTTTCGGAACCATACTTTCTACACCTAACATGTATCCAGTCCAGCGGGAACGCGCAACGCAAACGAACCTGAGCTGCTATATTGAATCCCCGCTGGCGAACTTGCTTACTTCCCAGGGTTTACACTGCCTAACTAGATTTCTCATTCATCGGAAGTAAGGGTTAAAAGTTATCATGAGTTAACTCCAGCTTATCTACTAAACAATTTAAGATATTGCATACTAAGTCTATATCGATTTTTGTTTATCAGAAATGGAAAACAACAATGTTACAATGGTTGTTGCTGCACCAACCCGAACTGCTGTACCACCAACAGAGAAACTGGGAAAATTCTCTGGTGTGAATTTCAAAGGATGGCATCAACGAGTATTTTTCAGGGTTACCACTTCTGTAGAAATTTACCAGTGAAGAAACTCCGGTGCCTGCTGCTGAAATATCGAACCGAGAAAAAATCATGATTATTGAAGCATGGAAACAGACAGACTTCCTATGTAAGGGCCACATTCTAAGTGCTTTAGAGGATGACTTATATAATGTCTATAGTGCAATGACAACTTTGAAAGAGTTGTGGGATGCACTTGAGAAAAAATATAAGACAAAAGATGCATTCTTGAAAAAGTTTGTGGTCGCAAAGTTTTTAGATTATAAAATGTCAGATAGTAAAACTATTGGATCAAAAGTGCAGGAACTTTAACTTATTTTCCATGATCCGATTGCTGAGGGTATGGTAGTAAATGAAGTTTTTTAAGTGGCTGCAATGATTAAGAATTTACCTCCTTCGTAGAATGACTTTAAGAATTATTTAAAGCACAAACATAAGGAAATGAAGCCTAAAGATCTTGTGATTCGGCTCAAGATTGAGGAAGATAACAGTAACGCCCCTCAAAATGAAATAGGATAATTAGAGTTTCACATGTGTGTTAGTAGTTGATAAACTTGTATAAATATTTGAAAATGAGTTTATAGGTCAGTTTAGTTGAGTTTGAAGTCAAACGTCAAAGAGACGTTCAAAAACTAGTTGTTTGCGTGCTAGTGTGTTCTAGTGTGTCTTGCATATTTTTATGTGTTGTTTGGAGTCTAAAATCAGTGGAGGTGACCCTAGTGTCTTAATAAATATTTTTAGGGTCAACATGTTTGGGTATGACTCCCCGGGACCACCCTAAGGGTCCCCGAGGATGACCCCAACCCTTGGCCAAACAAGCTGCCAAGGCAGCTTGAGTTGTGCTTGGAGGGAGCATGTCCGCATCGCAGATTAGCTCCACCAAGGGCCAAAAGTTTTGGTCCGCGTCGCGGACGTATCGCAGACTCTTCTGTCTCGAAATTAAATTTTCAGAAACTTGCGGGAACACCTCCGCGTCGCGAACTTATTTCCCGCCTAAATCTGCAAAAAAAAAACTCTAGTTTGACTTGTTTAAAAGGTCCAACTAAGTGAGGGGTAGTTTGGGTACTTTGGGGAATTATTATAATCGGTTATTCTACCTATTTTAGGGTATTTTAAGTGGGTTAAAACCCCAAGACATAAAATAAGACCCTATTCTTCAAATTGAACCTTTTCTCTCAAATAAATTCTCTCTCTAGAACTCCATGGAAGCCATTGATGAAGCTTCAAGCTAGGGGATGGGTTCCTACTGATTTCTCTTCAAATTCCTAAGGAAATTAATCACAAAGGTATGGGGATTTT
>JAJOOO010038147.1:0-21613 GCA_029582685.1 Solanum piurae
CTGAACACCTTTCCTGCAAAACATGATAAAACACATAAAAACCAATATAAAATGGCTCTAGACACACACAACTTGTAAGTGAAATGTATTAGAAATACCGTAAACTCACGGTATATCAGGTTCAACTCGAGAGAGTGAATGCTAAACCCTTTTCCATACATTCAGCTCGAGAGAGTGAATGGACTAAAACGAAGGTTGTTCTTCATTGCTACGTATTGATGTTCGAGAGAAACCATTTTGATTCGGGGTACATTGTTTGAGAGAAAGTTTATCCCCACTAAAGTCTAGCTTATTTACTGATTTACGACTATTAACTATTAATTGCAATCACACAATTGTCTACCATAGCCCATAATCCAATCACATCCCAAGAAACCATCTATATACTTGTTATCTTCGTATTATTTGTTGTTGTAGCTGATAGTTGAAACCAAATCCCCTGTTATTTGACACTTGTGTCACCCCAAACTTGAACCATGCTTTTATTCGTAATTTTTTTTTACCTATGATTGACTTGAACATATTCATGATTTCTATTTATTCTCAAATACGTACCACTCCTTGTGGGATTCGACCCCAATTCACTAAATTGGGTGATATTACTGACTAATGATCATTGACGCTTAGTATTGGATGAAGTGTTCTGATACCTGAAATCAGCTACGGTTTCCCTTTTATTTTAGAATGAGTCTGAATGTGTAAGTGTATGTGGATTTGCATGAATATTGGGGCGGGGAACAAGATTAGCATGCTATGTTAGAGAAAATTCATATTTGGGCTGTTTACGGGTTCAACGGGTACTTGAATTATTATATTTGATCATCATTGCTTCCTTGTTTGGTCTGGTTTTGACTGATGAGTTATATTGTAGCATGTTTGGCCTTAGTCTAGACTTAGACTAGTGATTCCATACACTCACGATTGTTCAGAGCCGATAGATTATATTATTTCCACCGCATTGTGACTTTGAGCAGCGTAGGTCCTGGTAGACTGATATTGCAGACTTGAGTCTGATAGAGATTAGCCTTAGCTAGGTAGTGACTCAACTATGGGGTATTAACATCCATAATTCATGTATGATCCTAACTTTCTGCATTTTCAACCGCCCTCCGGGCCCGTTCGGTGATACATACGGCTTCAATTCGGTTCTCTTGTCACCGTGAGATGGTTAGAGATATAGAAGATGGTTACAAAGAGTTTCCCATGACAATTAGATGCAGGAATCCTTGGATGGCTTATTTGGAAGCTTTACGTTGCCGTGGTAACTTAACAGGAGGTTTCACCCATATTTCGAGGTTCGGGATCTGTTCTTCCTGCACCTGCTTACTTACCCTCCTATAATGGAGTCGACATATAGAGTCCACCCCCTTGGGTTATATCACTTTATCTACTGGTAGTCGACATCCGCGGTTCGAGGTCTGGGCTTTGCGCTATCCCTTAAAGAGTTTGGCTTTATCGGCGTATCTACTATAGGTAGACTCACCCGCAGTTCGAAGTCCAGGCTCTGTATTTCCTTTCTTTCATATATTGGGAATACTGACATTTCTGTAATGCTTCGGGTTTACAAGTTTCCTCTAGTCTTAGTTTAGCTCTTATGTGTACCTCTTGGGCTTATGGGGGTCCGTTCGGGTTTTTACTTCAATTTGCGCACGAGTGTACCTTCTGGGCTTATGGGGGCCTAGTTGGAGTAGTCTCCTTAGGTTTTTCTTGCCTTACACTCGTGTGCATACCTTTACATTTCTTGTTTGTGACCTCTGTCTGTGTTTTATTCTAGCATTTCCTATTGCTTTTACCTTTCTTACTCAGTCGGCCTATGATTCCTACTGGGTGTCTTTCCACTGGTAATCATACTACACTCTGCATCTATTTTCGTGATGCAGGACAGAGCACCAGTCATCAGCGCTGCTATTCAAGCCAGTAGCAGCCAACATCCAGAGGCGAGGATGAGCACAATGTCCTGATCATTGTCGTCTTCTTCTGTGCATATATTTTGTGGCTCCTCTTTTGTACTTGAGACAGGTCATTCGTAGTTGCATATATTTTTGTATGTTGGTCCACTTTTGGGACTTGTACTCTTAGTACGGCTCTATACTTGTGACTTCTAGGTTCTGGGAGGGATTCAGTTCCTATGTATGTGTTCTTTTGGCTTGCCTTATTCCTTTTTGTTGTTATTGTTCTTGGTTTCTGTCCTTTCATCCACTACTAGCTGTTCTGGGTTTCTGGTTGGCTTAGCTGCTGGTGGGATATAGTAGGTGCCATCACGGCTCGAGGAATCGGGTTGTGACATTGAAATATTAGTGCTTAATAGTTAATTAGGTATTTTATTCTACTTTGATTTATTGCAGGAACAAAAATGCAATCCAAATATTCAATATTTTTTTGTCAAATATGTCAACTTTTTATTATCAATTTAATTATGTCTATCCAAATTTGTAACATTTTATTTTAAGAATTAATTTCCACACTTAAACCTACTTGTTGTTAATTTAAAATCGGTCATTTCCAACGACTCTTAATATTATTTTGAAGTTGAATGATCATACAGTAGTTTGTATACACTTCGCCCCGCCTTGTTGATCATAATTGTAATAGTAAATTATTGTTACTATGAGAAAATAGCATAATACTCTAAGTGTGATCGGTGAATTTAAATAACTACGTAATATCTTACATACTGTAAATATATATATATATATAAGAGTATCCTAACCCCCCTACGTGGCACCCTTAGAATTAAGGAATTTATTTTTATGTTTTTCTTTATACTTCTTTGGTTTTTAACCTTTATTTAATTCTTACCTTTAAACCTGTTTTTCAACTCTTGTATCCCTTCGTTTGCGTCTCTTCATTAACTACCTATAAACACTAGGCAAATGAAACTAGTTGTTGTATCTTCCTTTCTGTAAAAAATATCATTCTTAATTTCTGTCAAACTTCGCCAATTCGTTCGAAGCCTACTTTGGATCTTCACAAAAAAAATAATGAATTAAAACTATAATTTACTTGTAGCTTTTTTTTCCATTCAACATGTCAAAAGAAAAACTATTTCAACGTCTCAATTCTTAAACAATGGATAGCAACCATGAAATATTTTTTGTTCGTACCTACGTGGTTTTATGGGTTTTACCCTACTGTCATCACTTTGTCTGACAACTTAAGTTTGTGTTTTCTTCAATGATCCGTAAAATTTTATCTTTTATAAATTTGTATTGAATAACTTTTGTGTTTTTGGATATGAAAACTTTTTAGGCATTCTTGGTGGAATTAGAGTTGAGGAAGAGACAATAAAGAGATAATAAATTCCACCGCAATTTGATAAGATACTTGTACCTACTAATATATTTTATTGAGAGTTGAATTGTTGTTGTATTAATCATATCTCAATTTTTTTATAATGTTTGGCAGAAATTGAAAAGTCACAATCATTCAGAAAAGTCATAGTCCATCGAAAATGTCACAATCATTCGATGTGATAAGGTGTCTGCTTTTAATATATTTTATAATATAAATATAGTATGAAATGTTTTGTAGAATTTTTACTAAGACTTTTGGTATTATTACTTATCAGACTTTGTATTGAATTACTTTTGTATTTTTGGATATGAAAACTTTTTAAACATTCTTGGCGGAATCAAAATTAAGGAAGAGACAACAAAGAGAGAATATATTCCGCCGCAACATGATAAGGTACTTGTACATACTATAATATTTTATTGAGAGTTGACTCTTTTTTTTGTATTAATCATTTATCAAAAATGTTGTAAAGTTTGGCAGAAATTGAAAAGTCACAATCCTTCAGAAAAGTCACAGTCCATCGAAAAGTCACAATCCTTCAATGTGATAAGTTTTCTGCTTTTAATATATTTTATCATACAAACATAGTATGAAATATTTTGTAGGATTTTTACTAAGACTTTTGATATTATTACTTATCCAGCTTCTTTGAAATAATCAATAAATCGAACGAATGATCCATAAAGTTGCTTTAAAAATATAGAAAGAAAATATCAGATATGTACTAAATTAGGTGTTTAGAAGAAGAAGAATGGAAAACTTAGAAAATTTGTAGTTTCAAAATGTTAGATAACCCCTCTATTTATAGACAACAAAGAGTAGTATGAACAAGTTCTTATTGTGCCTTATCAGAAAAGTTACAACCATTCAGAAAAGTCACAATTCTTTGGAAAATTAACAACCCTTTTGGAAAGTAATAACCCTTCAGAAAAGTCACAACTCTTTGGAAAAGTCACAACCTATTGGAAAAGTCACCATCATTCATTGTGGAAATGTATCTTCTTTTAATATATTTTATAGTATAATATAAATAAATATAGAATATGTACTAAATTAGGAGTTTTTGGAGATTAGGATGAGCCATGATGAATAAAAGAACTAGTAGAAAGTCTAATAGGTGAAACAAATCAAACATATTCAGATAAAGAAGGTAATAAAGAAAACTATAGTGTTTAGGAAGAACAAGAATAGAAAACATAAAAAAATCGTAGTTTGGAAATATGAGGGAACTCCTGTTTATATAGCAACCAAAAGTAGTAAGAACATTTTCTTATTATTCCTTATTATTATTATAAAAGATTTATTATTGTGGTATGTAAAACATTCATGGCATGTGTCACTCCCCGAGGCTACCCCCTAGATGTTACACAGGACTGAAGATCACGAGTGACCCAAGCTAACCCTGAGTCTGGCATATATCAAGCATACGGAGAATAACTAAGTAAATCATGTACTATGCAAAAGATAAAATTAGTGAATGTATGAAATGGTAAAAACACAACTAGTTTGATTAGATAAAATATCATAAGAATTTAGTGCTGCCTGAAACAACACTTGAAAACTCAAGTTGAATCTACTACTATGTATGAAAAGCCTCTAACTGAGTTGAGTTGCTGGGACATACCCCAACTAACTCTAACAAGACTGAAAAATAAAAGGTAAAACACATCTATTGTCCTTGAAGTATGACGACTCACCACTGAATCTGCTGAACTCGGACTAAGGATCGAACTAAGCGTGATCTGGATGTTGAACGCCTGGACCTATATTATAAAATGATGTAGAACAAAAGTATACGTCCGTACTTCTAATGTAATGAGCAAGCAGAATATAAATATGTTGAGCGAAACAAAGTATATAAGTTCAACAATGCATAATTGAACAATGAAATAATCTGAACAAGGATATAGATATGTACTTAAGTATAACTTAAAACTAAACTGGATGCAATGACCAAGTAATAATCATGAAGATAACATGTTGAACTGTATACTGAAGTAAATGCATAAAACCTGGTCAGTACAATAAAAGTCTTACTATGGGAGCTACTATAAACCGACATAAACCACCTGAGCTAAGCGTGAAGTTCGATCTATACGTCCCATCAAGAGTACCCAATATACCTTGCCAGGGGTATAGAGGCATGAATGTGGTGTGATCACTAAAACTGATGCCCACCAGAGGGGACTTATAAACCTACACGGGCATGTAGTTTTGGGACTTTGAGTGTACGCTTAACCCTAGTCCAACTCGGTACTACGTCTACTCCTAACTGAATATTCATGAAGCTAAATTGCACTAAATACTAAATAGTTCAAAATACTGACATGCTAACTAAGAATGGAATGTTTATATACTAAGAATGTGACATTCAAAATCTTAATCATGAATTTCTATTTAGTTGGCCTAGCAAGTATAATTCATGAACTATAATGTATTTACACAAGCTAGAGTTCTCACTTCTATGAATGGAATTATACTAAATTTATCAAGAAATAATTTATTTAGATTAAAGCAACCATAATCACAATAAATCTTGAAAATCTAGAAACCCTAGGTCTGAACAGTTCATGAGAATATGAAGAACTAACTGAAATCTTAGGACTTAATGGGTGAAACAAACCCACTAATGAAATACGACATACATGGTGAAAAAATCTATGGATAAATCCTTTGGATTTTGGGGCATAAATTTTAAGAACACCTCTGCTTGTTCTTGAAAGAAACTGGCAAATTTTCCTATTGTTTTCGCTCTATGCTGGATAATATTTTAATAATGAGGTTTCTAGGTATTGTTTGACTGGATTATTAGGCTTGGAGTGAGTAAAAAAATATAGTTTAAGCATTAAATGATGTAGTTTAAGTGCTTAATACATAGGGTAAAAGACTAAAATGACCCTGACTTTAAATTGACGAAGTGCTATTCAAAGTGGGACTGACAGACCTTCATTAGAACCACTACCCATCAACTCGATCGTGGTTGTGGACCTGTCCAAAAAGACTCTACTAAAATGAGGATAATATTTTACTGTAATCTTGGATATTAGCAAACTCAATGATGTTGGAAAGAGGATTCAAATATCTTTAATTTGATAGCTCATGGGACACCTAATTAATTTTGTGCTAAAAGATATGCCCATTTGAAGTTGACCCAAAACTTGAAGGGTGTCACGACCCAGACCGTCGTGATTGGAACCCACACTAACCCTCCAGTGAGAGAACCATTACTACAACCCAACTAGACAACTTAACAAAAAACTAGTCATTTAAAGATATGAAAGTAGGTTGAAATGTCTTAAGAAAACTGGAGTTCCCATAAACTCCAGAAGTTAACAAAACAACTACAATACATTTGCAGAAAAACAACACCTAGAACCTAAAAGTCATTGTAGCAAAACTCTAATAATGACAAATCTAAGAATAAGGGGTACAACCCCGAAAACTAAAACATAAAAATATCTAAAGAACTAGTCTAAGTCCGAAGAGAATGGACTAAACAGAATGAGAACTCATGGAAGCCTGGAAGAACTGGCTCACCTTAGAATTTGATCTCGAAAAGTGATCTCCTAAACGAGGTCTGTCAGTAGCCGCCTAAAGATGCTCTGAACTCAACAAAGAAGAGCAAGTGCACAATCAGTACACAACCACAGTGTACTGGTAGGATCACGCGGCTATTCCCCTAAGCACAATATACAACGAACAACCACAATATAATAAGCACACATATATATAATACAGTTCAGTTATCATTTTAGAGCAACATACAGTCTTCCATTATCAATGACAAGTAGACATAAGCATAAAAATCACAAGTAGTTTTCTCATGGAACCAATACCTAAACTGTTAGTGTGTCAAAACGTGACACTCGATCCAATAGATGTGTCGGAACGTGACACCCGGTTCAATATATGTGTCGGAGTATGACACCCGATCCAATGTATGTGTCGGAATGTGACACATGATCCAATCATCACAACCACAATCACAATCACATCCATAACGAACAATACTCAAATCATACAATCAAGTAACAGGTTCATTGCATGTATTGTTACACATAATCATTTCATCAAGTTTGATTCGCATTTCCCTATTCATATACACGCATGCGTAGAATATACCAATCATTAGGCATATACAACACAAATAGAAAATCAAACTATCACCTACCTCGAAATCAAGCTTGAATCCTCATAAGAAACTTGATCCTTCCCTTTCCGGATTCTTTCCGCTTGTTAGGTCTACAAATAATTAATATAATGCAATGATCAATAATGAAGGTCTAGTTTACCCGGATTATAACAAACCCAATAGCCCAAGACCAAACCCTTTATCCTGATTTGCAGCTAGGGCTTTTCCTACTATTAATTTCATGCCAAGACCCTCCCCTAATGATAATTACCCAAGATTCTAAGTTCTACGGATCGAAAAATAGATTAGGGGAATAAAATTCTTACCTTTAGAACCAAAACTCATGGAAAACTATCAAGAACTCATCCTGGGTTGTCTCGTAACTTTTAAGAATGAAGTTTGCAGAAAAATAACAAAATTGGGGTTTTTCCCCGACTTAATTCACGACTGGCCCGCTACGACATACCCCATCCCGCTACACCGGCCCCGCCCTAGCGGCTTACACGGAGACAGAACCTCGGAATTTGAGTTCTAAGCTCCCATTTCGCAACACACTTTCAAAGAAAAACGTTCTAAAACTATCCCTTCATGCCAAGACTAGTTTTGGGATTTCTACTCGCCCAAATTTGATTCATTAAAGTCGTACGGGCTCCTTAACGTCTTAATTATCCACTCATGTGATAAAAAGTATAAATAGATTCCCCGTTAATTACCAGATTTCCATAGATCTTACCTGGCTCAGATTTCATCCGAATCTAGACTAGGCAACAAATTTCCAAGTAACTACCAAAAGCTTTTCTGGCCTCAATTCTTTCCCCATTGGCTTTTCAATAACGACGGGAACATGTCGTTACAATAAATACCAATTTACCCATCACTCATCCCTGAGTGTTAAACTAGGAAAAATGGGCTAAAGTAAGATTAGAGTAGTACCTGAATTGTCGAATAACTGGGATACTTGTCTCACATGTCCTTCTCAGTTCCCAAGTAGCTGCCTCAACCGGAAAATTCTTCCATTAAACTTTCACGAACTTAATATACTTGGTCCTCAGCTTCCATACATCACAATCAAGGAATGCAATAGGTTTCTCTTCATACTGAAGGTCTTTGTCTAACAATAATAAGTCCCATTTTATGATGTAATCTCCGTCCCCATGATTCTTCTTTAACATTGACACATGAAACACTGGATGAACTCCAGATAAGCTAGGGGGTAAGGCCAATCTATAAGCCACTGGCCCTACACAGTCAAAATTCTCAAATGGTCCAATGTATCGAGGACTAAACTTGCCCTTCTTACCTAATCTCATTACCCTCGTTATGGGTGACACTTTTAGAAGAACTTCTTCACCAGCCTAAAATGCCATGTCCCTTACCTTACAGTCCACATATTTTTTCTGTCTACTCTGGGATGCTACAAGCTTAGCTTGAATGCTTCTTACCTTATCCTGAGCATCTTTCACCAAATCAACCCCCAAAGGTTTCAGATCTCCAGCCTTAAACCACCTTATGGGTGATTTACATCCCCTCCCATAAAGTTCCTCAAATGGAGCCATGTCAATGCTGGAGTGGTAACTATTATTATAGGAGAACTCACACAACGGTAGGAACTTATCCCAATGTCCTCCAAAATCATGCACACATGCCCTCAATATGTCCTCTAATACTTGAATAGTTCTCTCTGACTTACCATCCATCTGTGGATAAAAAATTGTACTAAAAGTAAGTTGAGTGCCCAACTCATCATGCAATTTCCCCCAAAACTTGGATGTGAATTACGTACCATGGTCAAAGATGATAGAAAGGGGCACCCTGTGGAGCCTCACTATCTCTTTCACATAAACCTTAGCTAACTATTGGGCATTATAGTCTACTCTGACTGGAATAAAAAGGGTTGACTTAGTAAAGTTGTCCACCACTACCCATATAGAATCAAACTTCCCCAAAGTCTTGGGAAGACCAACTACGAAGTTCATAGCTATACTTTCCCACTCCCATTCCGTAATTTGCATTCGTTGAAGCAAACCTGCAGGCCTTTGGTGCTCATACTTTACTTGCTTACAGTTTTGACACTTAGCCACAAACCTAGATATGCCATTCTTCATGCCAGTCCACCAATAAAGTCACTTCAAATATCGGTACATCTTGGTCACCCCATATGAATGGAATACCGCAAACCATGGGATTCTATCAACATTTTCTGAATCAAGTCAACCACTCGAGGAACACAAATCCTTCCCTTAAAACTGAGCATACCACCCGCATCAAGAACCACATCTTATGCCTTACCAGGCACTGTCTTCTTTCTAAGTTCCTTCAAATTCTCATCCTCAAACTATTTGGCCTTGATCTCTTCAATGGACGTGGGTCTAACCTCAATGCTAGCTAATGCCCCACCTCTCTCTGAGATGGCCAACTGCATGAACTTAGACTTAGTCTCCAAAGTTTAAATCTCCTTGGCCAAAGGTCTCTTGGATACACCCAAACAATCTAGACTACCCAGACTTACCGCCTTTTGGCTCAAAGCGTCTTCCACCACATTAACTTTATCCAGATGGTATTAGATGGTGATGTCATATTCCTTAAGAAACTCTATCTACCTTCACTGTCTCAAATTCAGATCCTTTTGTGTGAATACATGTTGTAGACTACGATGATCAATAAACAACTTACACTTGATACCATAAAGGTAATGCCTCCAGATCTTGAGAGCAAACACTACCGCTGCCAACTCCAAATCATGTGTTGGGTAATGCCTCGCGTATACCTTCAACTGCCATGATGCATAAGCTATAACATTCTTATCCTACATTAACACATCACCCAAACCCGAATGTGAAGCATAACAATAAATAATGAAATTCTTACCTTCAACCGGTAGTGCCAGAACAAGTGTTGTGGTCAGAAGAGTTTTGAGATTTTGAAAGCTCCCTTCACATTTTTCATTCCTTCGAAAGGCACTCCCTTTTTGTTCAACCTTGTCAAATGTGTGGCAATTGAAGCAAAGTTCTTCACAAACTGACAATAGTAGCTAGCGAGCCCCATAAACTCCTTACTTCAGCAATAGAGCTAGGTCGGACACAATTCTTAAGCGCTTCAATCTTTTGGGGTTCTACCATTACCCCTTCCCTTGAAACTACATGCCCCAAAAAGGCAACTGGAGTGAACCAGAACTCACACTTGGAAAATTTTGCTTACAACTTTTCTCTCCCAAGGACACCCAAAACTATACGAAGATGGTCGACATGCTCTTCTTCACTTTTCCAATAGACCAAAATGTCATCAATAAAGACACTAACAAAGGAATTCAGGAATTGTTTAAACACACCATTCATCAAACTCATGAAGGCTGCAGGCGCATTGGTTAATCCAAACGTCATCACAAAAAACTCATGGTGCCCATAGAAGGTTCCAAATGCTATTTTGGGCACATCCTCATGCCTAATCTTTAACTGATGGTAAACAGACCTTAGATAAATCTTAGAGAAAACTGACGCACCCTACAACTGGTTAGAAAAATCATTTATCCGAGGCAATAAATAGTTGTTTCGAATGGTGACCCTATTCAACTGTCGGTAGTCTATGCACATCCTCATACTACAACTTTTTTTCTTAACAAACAAGACAGGAGCACCACATGTGGAAGCACTAAGATGGATGAAACCTTTATCAAGAAGTTCATGGATTTGAGCCTTAAGCTCTATCAATTTTACTAGACCCATATGATAATGAGGGATAGAGATGGGGCGAGTACCCGGTTCCAAGTCAATGCAGAAATCTATATCTCTATCCGGAGGTATACAAGGCCAATAGGTAGGAAACACTTCCTTAAATTCAGACACTACATGAAAGGACTCAATAGAGGGAGACTCAACCTCAACATCCCGAATATGTGTCAAATATTCCAAACATCCCTGCCCCACTAGTTTTCTAGCCCGAATGAAGGATATGACCTTAGCTGGATTAGGCTTGTACACCCCTTCCCACTCAAACTTTTCCCTATCGGGGATCTCTAGAGTCGTAGACTTAGCATTACAATTGAGCACAACAAATTAGGGGGACAACCAAGTCATGCCTAATATTATATCAAAGTCTGCCATATTTAAAATAACAAAATCAACCAAAGTAAAAAAACCCATAAATAATGTAATGACCCGTAAAACAAATAAGTGGAACTAGAGCCTAACTAGTGAGTGTGTGAGTTTGTCATGAGGTTTGAGGTGGTTTGATATTGTCCCAAGCTATGGTTGAAGGGTTTAGGGGTTAAACGTCAAGGTACGACTCCCCAAGGACCACCCTAGGGGTCCTTAGGGAGGACCCTAAGCCTAACCCCCAAGACCCCTTGAAACCAAAAGAGTTGCCAAAACTTGGTGACCTACGGAAGGGGACCACGGCCTGTAGGTCCATCCACGCCCCGTGGATGCCCTCTGTAGGTCATGACCCCCAAAACCACCTTTCAGTAAAGAACCACGCCCATGTAGGACGGTCCGTGACCCCATCCATGGTACGTGGATGGTGATCCATCGATTGGACGTGCAATCTGCAGATTTGGTTCGGCCAAGTGAAGGGTTGTTTGGTAATTAGCTAATTAGTTTAGTTAAGTGTTTGGACGGTTATTTTGGGTTTATTAAAGTATTTTAAGAGTATTAAAAGTATTAAAACATATTTTATACCTCATTATTTCAAAACCCCATATCAAAACCTCCCCTCCCTCCAAAAGCTCTCTCTAGAAACTTCCATTGGATGTGAAGACTTCAAGCTTCCAAGGTCAAAATCTTCAAGTTTTTCGAGAGATTATCATGGGATTTCTCTTTAAAAGGTATGGTGCTTTTCATCCTTGACTTATTATCTTTCAAGCAAACAACTTCAAAGTGATTTCAAATCTTAGAAGTTTACCCCAAAACACCCTAACTTTAAATCTATGCATGGATTCGATTCAAAATGATTTCTATAGGAATTATTTCATTGAATTGTGAATGAATTATGGATTTAAAGATGATTTAAGATGAATTCTTCCTAGAACTCATATTTTCCCCTAAATTTCTAAGTTGTGATTTGAGACTGGGATTTGATTGATTATGATGGAATGTGAATTGTTAATGTTTACATGGATATAGAATGTTGAAATTATGATATTACTCTTTCCTAATAGTATTTATCCACTTAAAAGGTGGAGGTGTTTAGTTACTATGTATAATGTGAAGGATATGCATGTGATTTCAATGATGGAATGATGATCTTGTATAGAATGTAAATGTGTTGTGATTGAAAGCATATTCTCACTTAACACTCATGAATGTGGATGATGGAATGTGAAGGGTTCTATAATGTAATGTTGTTTATCTTGAATTGGTAGGGTTGTGCATCTTATTCTTGTATGAATGAATGTAAAAGTGATTGTGTATCTTGAATTGGTAGGCTAAGGCATCTTTTTATTACATAAATGAATGTGATTATTAATGAAGTATCTTGAATTGGTAGGCTTAGGCACCCTCTTCTTGAATGAATGAAAGTATTGTTGAATCTTGAGTTGGTAGGCTTAGAAATCCTCTCTTGTGTAATAAATGTGTTTTGATTTGATTTATATGAATCGGTAGGCCAATGTCATTCCTTTCATAAATGAATGATGAAGTATTCTAGGCTATGACATGAATCGGTAGACCTAGTGTTGGTATCCCTTCATGATGAGTCTAGGAACTAATGTTATGAACCTTGAATCGGTAGACCTAGTGTTGGTAGCCCTTTCATGTGTGAAATGATGACCTTGTATCGGTAGACCTAATGTTTATGGTACCCTTCTTGGAAAGTCAATGAACTAGCCCTAATGTACCTTAAATAGGTAGACCTAGTGATGGTGGCCCTTTCTTGTGTGATGTACTTTGGGTCGGTAGACCTAGTGTTGGTAGCCCTCTCAAGTACAATGATGTTAATGTGAATGAAATACTCTATGGGAATGGAGGCTAAGCACCGAGTGGATATGATAAGATGGAAACTCTCCTAATGTTAGGCTAGAGTTCCAATGAACATCTTCATATCCCATAACTATGTGCCCACATTGGATATATATTAGCCAGTGGTCTTCTTACCAAAGCTAAGATATTACCTAGTTCTACCTTAGGCAAGTAGAACACCATTCTTTGGTGTGGGGTCATATGACACCGGATTCCACGATTTAGCTCTCATGGTCTATGTCGGTTAATGCCTATTCCCATAATGTGAGATGTGCATTATGGTTTCTTGATGATTTCTATGAAGTGTGGGTGTTAGTATGGGATGCTATACATGCATTGCACGAGTAGGCTTTTAGAGGATCATAGTGAGTTCTTTATGTCTTAATGGCTAATGTATGAAAGTCCTCTTATGATAAAGTTAATGAGAATGATGATATATTGTCTAATGAATGAAGGTGATCTAAATGAAGCTAATGAAGAATGCTGACTTATATGCTTAAATGTAATGATGCATGCTATACTTGGATTGTATTATGAGTTACTTCCTTGTCCTGACTTATTGTATATGAATGTGCCTTATCTATGGTGACTTAAAAGGAGTACTTAGTGTGAGTAGTAGTATGGGATGCTACTTGCACATTGCACAAGTATGACTTAGAGTTGTCTTAGATGTTGATCATAATGTGGTGATGTGATTTATGTAATGTTTATGTCTCTTATATGCTGTATTATGTAAAGGTGCAAAGGATGCATGGTAATTTCACTTTTGGTAGCCTTAAGGTGGTATCTTAGTATGGGTGGTGGTATGGGACGCTACCCATACATTGCACAAGGTATAGCTTGAGAGTTACTTAAGGTGAAGGCTTAAGGTGACGGTAATCGTTTATATGTTGATTTATCCAAATGTAAAAATATGACTTGTATGTTGGCTGTGACTTATATTATGCCTCTTGTATTAATGTTCATGAAGGTTTACCAAAATGGCATATATCATGACTTTAAAAAAAATTCCTTTTTAAGCATGTTTTGCATGGCTATCATACTTAGTACTTTTTGTGCTAACCCCATTCTTCTCCAATTTTACCAATGTGTAGGGTTTGGAGATATTGGTGTTCTATGCTTGAGGAGTAGGTTTCTAAGTTGCTTGAAGATGAAGACTTGGCGAGTCCTCATAGTTTTGAGAAAAAATCCACTATGTTCCCTTTATGTCTTTTAGTTTATGTTAAAGCTTTGTATGGGCTAAGTCCCAAATATTGTATTCAAAGTATTAGATGGTTTGATACATGGTATACAAAGTCTAGAAAGTCTTCCTCTTGCTTTTAATGAAAATATCTTCGATTGTAAATAACATTTTAAATTCTTCTCTATTTTCCTATGTTCTTATGTTCAAGAATGCTATGAGGCTTGTATGAGACCCCTTCGGGGTCGAGTACACCGTGTCACAGCTAGGGGCTAGCCTTGGGTCATGACAAACATGGTATCAAAGAAAACGATTTTGGAATGGTCTTAGGATGTCTCAAACCACATCTAATAGAGTCTTGTTCATAATGTGAAGCGCGCCACATTATGAATATGAGGCTATTGGGTGTTAAGAAAGTCTCACTTCTTCATTCTTCAAGTCATGCCATAGAGTTTAGCTCTGTAATGTCTATCTCTTATTGCTTATCCAATGGTCTTTAGGGTATGACCACTTGAAAGGAGTATGTTAGAAGGTGTGAGGGAGGAAGGTTGGTTGTGATGCCAATTATGGCTGTGTGACTTGATAGAAGTGAGATGATAGATTGTGATGTTGACTTTAGTATGAATATGTTGCTTTAGGGTTATGTGTGTTGTTGGTAGAATCCGACTTAGTCAAGATGAGTTTTGAGGTATGTTGAAAGAGTTGATGAATGTGGTGTTTTAGAATCGTCTTGTGTGATGAGAGTGAAGGTTTAGTGATGATTTGCTCCGACCTTAGAATTGAAAGAAGTGATGTTGTAAAGAGTTTGTATAGGCTTATTCCCAAGAGGGGGATAATGTTCTTAGATGGTAAGGTCTTTGAGTGTCCTTGATGTTCATGAGTTAGTATTTCTTGATGTTCTCACCTTAAGAGGTGTAGTGAGTTTGGGGAGTTTAGACCCGGTGTGGTAGACTTATATGAGACCTTGAGTGGTGTTGGTAAGGTTGTTTGTGAGCAAGAGTTGCTTAATGAGGACCTTCCTAGTTTAACAACACCGGTTTGTTGATAGTTCTTTATGGTTGTGAATGTCTTGTTAAGGTTCCTTTGATAGGTTCACGATAAGCCTTAGTTGGGTTTACTCCTACGTGGGGGATAGTATGTTGAGTAGTAAGGTTGTTGAGAGTCTTGATATCCCTTACCTCTTTCTTTATATGCCTATTCAAGCTTGAGACCAAAAGTTCCTTGTAGCTTGTTTCATGTCTTTAGAGTCATGTGTGATATTGTGTTTCCATGGTCTCCTTATGTTATGCATGTTCTTGATGAATTCTTGTTTGTAATGAGAAAATGAATTTTTCATAAATTATGTTCCTCATGTTAATGTACATTTAGTATAAGTTACTTACATGCTTCATGAGGTAAAATGTTGAACATGCCTCAATGTGCTTTTGAGTGAAATTGCATAATGTGCTTAATGATGTTATGATGAACATGCTTTGAGTTGGAGAATGAAGTTCCTCCAATGAAATGAGAAATGTTGAAGTTATGTGGAATAATGAGTTTGTATATGTAGTCCCTACTTTCTTGTATTGCAATGAACATTATTGAGTTGGAGTTTAAGTTTCCTCCTAAGTTTTATGCATTCTTTATGATGTTGCATGTATCATGGGCTGCTATTGTGAGTCGTTAACCCCTTAATGTTTTTTAAGTGTCATTCAAGGATGAATGTTTCTAAGTAGGTGATAATGTAACGACCCGTAAAATGAATAAGTGAAACTAGAGCCTAACTAGTGAGTGTGTGAGTTTGTCATGAGGTTTGAGGTGGTTTGATGTTGTCCCAAGATATGGTTGGGGGGCTTAGGGGTTAAACGTCAAGGTACGACTCCCCAAGGACCACCCTAGGGGTCCTTAGGGAGGACCCTAAGCCTAACCCCCAAGACCCCTTGAAACAAAAAGAGTTGCCAAAACTTGGTGACCTACAAAAGGGGACACACCCCGTAGGTCCATCCACGCACTGTGGATAGACTCCGTAGGTCATGGTCCCTAAAAACACCTTGAATTCATGAACCACGCCCATGCAGGATGGTCCGTGACCCTATCCACGGTCCGTGGATGGTGGTCCGTCGATTGGACCTGTAATCTGCAGATCTGGTTCGGCCAAGTGAGGGGTTGTTTGGTAATTAGCTAATTAGTTTAGTTAAGTGTTTGGACAGTTATTTTGGGTTTATGAAAGTATTTTAAGAGTATTAAAAGTATTAAAACATATTTTAGACCTCATTATTTCAAAACCCCAAATCAAAACCTCCCCTCCCCTCCAAAAGCTCTCTCGCTAGAAAACTCCATTAGAGGTGAAGACTTCAAGCTACCAAGGTCGAAATCTTCAAGTTTTTCAAGAGATTTTTGTGGGATTCTTCTTAAAAAGGTATGGTGGTATTCATCCTTGACTTATTATCTTTCAAGGAGCCAACTTCAAAGTGATTTCAAATCTTCAAAGTTTACCCCAAAACCCTAACTTTCAATCTATGCATCGATTCAATTCAAAATGATTTCTAAAGGCATTATTGCATTGAATTGTGAATGAATTATGGATTTAAAGATGATTTAAGATGAATTCTTCCTAGAACCCATATTTTCCCCCAAATTTCTAAGTTGTGATTTGAGACTGGGATTTGATTGCTTATGATGAAATTTGAATTGTTAATGTTTACATGGATATAGAATGTTGGAATTATGCTATTACTCTTGCCTAATTGTATTAATCCACTAGAAAGGTGGAGGTGTTTAGTTACTATGTATAATGTGAAGGATATGCATGTGATTTCAATGATGGAATGATGATCTTGTATAGAATGTAAATGTGTTGTGATTGAAAGCATATTCTCAATTAACACTCGTGAATGTGGATGATGGAATGTGAAGGGTACTATAATGTAATGTTGTATATCTTGAATTGGTAGAGTTGTGCATTCTATTCTTGTATGAATGAATGTAAAAGTGATTGTGTATCTTGAATTGGTAGGCTAAGACATCCTTTTCTTGTATGAATGAATGTAAAAGTGATTGTGTATCTTGAATTGGTAGGCTAAGACATCCTTTTCTTACTTTGATGAATGTGATCATGAATGAAGTATCTTGAATTGGTAGGCTTAGGCACCCTCTTCTTGAATGAATGAAAGTATTGTTGAATCTTGAGTTGGCAGGCTTAGGCATCCCCTCTTGGGTAATGAATGTGTCTTGATTTGATGTATATGAATCGATAGGCCAATGGCATTCCTTTCATAAATGAATGATGAAGTATTCTAGGCTATGACTTGAACTGGTACACCTAGTGTTGGTAGGCCTTCATAATGAGTCTATGAACTTCTGTGATGAACCTTGAATCGTTTGACGTAGTGTTGGTAGCCCTTTCATATGTGAAATTATTACCTTGTATCAGTAAACCCAATTTTTATGGCACCCTTCTTGGAAAGTCAATGAGCTAGCCCTAATGTACCTTGAATCGGTAGACCTAGTGATGGTGGCCCTTTCTTGTGTAATGTACTTTGGGTCGGTAGACCTGGTGTTGGTAGCCCTTTCAAGTACAATGATCTTAATGTGAATGAACTACTCTATGGGATTGGAGGCTAAGCACCGAGTGGATATGGTAAGATGGAAACTCTCCCAATGTTAGGCTAGAGTTCTTGAGGAGTCCACAAATTGGACTCATTTAGGGCTATATTTTAATAGAAATTGTGTCCTCAAATTCTTATTTTATCTCAATATTTGATGAAAACATTTAAGTTTTAGGCATTTGAAGTTTGAGGCAAATCATGGACACTACTTAGCAAAAAGGAGTAAAAAGAAGCTGAAAGAACAAAGAAACGAAGGTCTGCGAATCGCTGAACACATTCGGCGAATCGCCAACAGATCGCATATTAGCCTTTTGTTCCAGTGTTCTGAGCCTTGAAGGAAAGGAGAAAATCAGCGGTGAAAAGTAGTAGTCGACGTATCACCGAACGACTCCACGAAGCAGTGCTACATAGCCCAAATATCCAGGACACAAAGTAGCTGAAGGCAACTGATGAAAGGCGACGAAATAGACCAAAGGGCAGATCGCCGAATACATCGGCGATTCTCACTAACATCGCTGAAAGATCCTTCTGAGCACATTTTCTGAAAACTATAAATACTAGTTCAGTTTTTATTCTTAGCAGTGATTTTTACATTGGTTTACCTATTTTTTAAATTGTCAAATTGAGACAGAGTTTTGGAAATTTTTGTACTCTAAGTATGAAAGGGTTTTGAAGACTTGAAGAACAAGAGGGTTTCATCTCTTTCAATTTGGAAGTGGGTCTCTTGGATTCTTCACTCTTTGCCTAAATTGAGACATAAATCTTCATACCCATTTGATTTCAACATCATTGAAGGTATAAATTTCTATTTCTTGATGCCTGGCTAAAAACCTCAATTCTTGGGGTGTGATTTAGCGAATATGGGTTAAGATTGTTGTTGGGTATTGCTTGCTGATAGATTAAATGTTGTTTAATGGTGATTTCATCTAGTAGTTGTAGATGAATTTAACAAATTTGTAGTTGCAAATACAAGTTTATTTATGAGTTTTCAGTTTGCTGGAGAGAGAAGTCACGAAACCAAAACTACTAGATTGATGGCCTAAGGAGTGGGTCGACATGAGGTTCAGCTCGAGAGAGTGAACCCTAGTCCCATATCCTAACACTCAGCTCGAGAGAGTGAGTGGGGTAAGGCGTAGACTGGTCTTCATGCAGTAAGTGGGTGTGCGAGATGAATCCATTTTGAAACGGGATAAGTTGCTCGAGAGAGAATTTATTCACACGTAAAGCTTAGCCTAGTTACTATTACTCTATAAATTTTTTATCGAAAGAATGTACCCAATAATTTAGATTAACCCATATTCCGGTCACATCCCAAGAATCCACCTCTTATTGCTTAAATTTCCTTATTTTCACTGTTTTAATTGTTTCTTGCTTACAAACCCCCATTCGATATTTGACGCTTGCGTCATCCCTTTAATTTGCTATGTTTTCACTCGTTAAAATCTTTAGCTACGATTAGCTTTAGCGCATTTATGCTTAACCACTAATTTTCACGCCCACTCCCTTGGGACTCGACCCCAACCCTTGGTTGGGTTACTATACTATTGCACGATCGTAGACACTCATACTGGAAGTAGTGTCATTGATTACGCTAAATATCAACATGGCGCCGCTGCCGGGGAGTAGTGTAATGTGAAAGTTTTTGGGTTAAGTCGAATTATGCTTTCAATAATCGTAGTTTACTAATCTTATTTTTAGTTTTGTTTTTCTTTAAATTTGTTGGTGTAGGTAGGTTCCTTGAGCATGACTGAGGGAAATGGTGGCAACTCGGCTTAGATGAAGCAAGAAGTCGAGAGGACTTCACATTATCCGTACTGGTAACTCAGCTGCACGAGTTGGCCACCAAAATAATAGAGGTGGAAAACCAATGCAAGAGTCAAGGGAAGTACATACCTCCTCACGGGAGGAAATCGTCTAGAGACAGGGAGAACAATCACATTGAGGACACACTCCAAATAATTCTCCAAAAGATCACCGAACAAGATCAAATATTGAAAGAGATGAAGGAGAGTATTGAAGTGTTGAATCAAATGGTTGGCTCTCACTCTAGATCGGTCCAGCTGATCAGGACACTCCTGAATTATGCGGTGCCTCCTCTTTTCCCAAATGAACTATTGGGGTTACCTAGTAACACTACAGACAACCCCACCAATAGAATTTGATTGGGGACTCACGTCGTGCCACGACGTTAAATAAGGCGCTTCTTGGGAGGCAACCTAAGGTTTTAAATGCTTTAATTTACATCTATGAATAATGGTGTGTTAGTGATGCAGGTTTGAATGAGGAAAGTGGTGAAAAATAGAGATTGGCGAGAAAATGGTCAGTCGGTGGACCGCCGAACAGGTCAGCGTGCCCGACCTGACCTACCGTTTGGCTCAACTCAAGTTTAAATTAGAGACTGTAAACTCGACAACCTTGAGATGCAGTTCGGCGCATCACGGACCAGTTCGGTGATCTCGACTTAGACCGCCATCTTGATCCCAAGAAATTTACAAATCTTTAACAGTCGGCAGGATAAGGGACCACTCGGCGAATCACAGAGTGGATCGGTGAGTACAACTAACGTCACCGAACGAGCGCGAACTGGATGGTTTATAATGGCCAAAAGATGCAAAACTTCAACTCCTTAACTTTTCGTCACTCTCAAATCTCCTAAACTCGCACTAAAGTAGTATCTTCTTCAATTTAGCATTTTTCTAGAATTTTAGTTCGGGACTTGTGCTCTGATGCTTATCGTGACGAATGACACTAACTACGGTTCGAGTGTCTACGATCGTCGATAACATAGTAACCCAACCAAGGGTTGAGGTCATGTCTCAAGGGAGCGGTTTTGAGAATTAATTGAAAAATAAAATCTAGTTCTAACTAGTCGTAGCTAAACAAATAAACGATTAAAAACATTGTAAATCAAAGAGGGGACACAAAAGTGTCAAATATCAATTTGGGGTTTTTATCACAAATAAGTAAAAATAACAAGAAAATCAAGTATGGGGGAGAGTTCTTGGGGTGTGACCGCTATACAAGTTGAGATAAATGGTTGGGTACATGCTTTCGATAGGAAGTTTGCAAGATAATAGTGAGTAGGTTAAGCTTTAGATGGAAATAGGTTCCCTCTCGGGCAACTTACCCCGTTTCAAATGCGTTCCTCTCGGACACCCATTTACCGCATGAAGACCAGCATACGCCTTACCCCACTCACTCTCTCGAGCTGAGTTTTAGGATATGGGACTTGGGCTCACCCTCTCGGGCTGAACCTCATGTCGACCCACTCCTTAGGCCGTCAGTCTAGTGGTCTTGGTTTCGTGACCTCCCTTTTGGGCAAGCCTAAAATACATGGGTGGCTTTGTATTTGCAACTACAAACCCATTAAATTAAACCACAACCACTAGGTGAAATCACCATTAAAATACATCTAACCTATCAGCAAGCAAGACCCAATAATAATATCAACACATATTTGCTAAATCAC
>JAJOOO010038148.1:0-22349 GCA_029582685.1 Solanum piurae
AAAAATAAGAAAAGAAAAGGGAGTAAGGAGAAACGACTTTTCTCAAAGAACAGGATCGGGTCGGGTCGGGTCGGGTCGAATTGGATTGAATTCTATCACAGGGACTGAGCAACACGCGCCACTACATAGACGAGGGAATGGGTCAAAATGGCCCATTTACAACGATATTAAATAGTTCTGTGGGGTGATAGGACACTTTGAAAGTTAAGGTGTCTTTATGCAAATACGGGACAACTTTAATTGTGTCTTTATGTCTTTACCCATTATAAAATGATAACTTCACATAATAATAATTGTATTCTTAATTTAATATTTATATATATTTAATATAAATAAAATATACGTATTAGTTAAGAAAAAAATATTATGTTCATACTAAACGATCTTTAGTTATTAAAAAATAGTTTTATCATTACATCATAACCCGAGTCGATACGCGTGTTTCACAACTATCCCCATAATGTGTTAACACAATGCATCCATGGAACACATGACCAATTTTTATTAGCCATTTCTATCCTCGGGCTTGACCCTTCTTTAGCTCAAGCGTATTATAAAAATGGCAGCACCAATATTGCGACACCTCAATACTCCTTTCCCTTCCTTTATAAAACTCAACCGAACCCCCAAAATTCACTCATTTTTCACTCTCTCCACTCATCCCAACTCTAGAAAATTCTCCCGAGGAACTTCAATTTCAGTTTCAGCCATGGCTTCTGCTACTAAGAAGGTTCGTATTATCTATAGTTTTCTCTATTGGAGACGGATTCAGAATTTGAAGTTTATTATATATGATAATAACTGTAGATTTATTTACGGTTCCTTTATACATTTGTTTGTTATAGGTATTGGTTCCGATTGCGAATGGTGCAGAGCCGATTGAGGCTATAGTGCCGATAGATATACTGCGGAGAGCTGGTGCGGAGGTTATTGTTGCTTCCGTTGAGAATCAGCTTCAGATTGAAGTAATGTATGGGATTAAGATCGTTGCTGATGCTCTAATTTCGGATTGTGTAGATACTGAGTTCGACCTTATCTCGCTTCCGGTATGTTTATTGTTCAAGCTCACAAATTAGGCTTTACTGAATTGAACATTGGTTAGCTGAACAGGTTCAATCTGTCCTAAATTATTTTAGTTCCGGTGTTAAGTTTGGAATAGCTTTACCTGCATAATTTATAGTCTCTCCTGTTAGTTTATGTGTTTTAGTTTGATTGGACACGAATCATTCTCTTTTGAGCCTGCTCGTATTACTAGTCTGTTAATTCTTTTATCTGATATTTTGGTGGAAGAGTCAGTATAAACTACTCATGAATTATAGAAGCATATGTTCATTATTATGTGATTTAGTTTTAGCAAGACCATTGCAATCACTTGTGGAAGAAGGCAGATGCTATGATGATTATTTTATCATGTCCATTTTTGTGTGTGTCCATGGAAATTGTTAATTCAATTAAAGAGATAACAGTTTTGCATCACATTATCTTTGCTACTTCTAATGATATTAAACGAGACGTGCTAAAAGAAGCAAAAGAGGATGCCTACACAATTCTTGTCCATTTTCCAGATCTTTGTATTGGAAAAGCAAGTAAATCCTTTATAGTTGTATTGGTTAGTAACTGGAAATGATGAATATTGCAAGAAGGATCTCTTCTTACATGTCCTGTCCCTTTTCCTGAGCCAACATGATGTATGATACTTAAATGTTTCTTGATACTGGTCAAGTCTCATTCAGGGACACATGACGATAGCTTCTGTAGTTATGATTCTTTTTTTTGGTTAATGTTTTCACCATTCTTCAGGGAGGGGTACCTGGTGCAGCCAACCTTGGGAACTGCAAAATTTTGGAAAGCATTGTAAAAAAGCAAGCTGAAAATGGAAAGCTATATGCTGCAATATGTGCTGCTCCTGCGGTAGCACTTGGATCATGGGGGCTTTTGAAGGGGCTGAAAGTGAGCTCATTCATTTCTTTCCCTGCTTAAAATTCAAGTATGTTCTTTCTCTTTTGAAGGGACTGAAAGTTAGAATTGTGTTTTTCCTTTGTTCTTTTACAGGCAACGTGTTATCCATCATATATGGAGGAACTATCATCTCATGCCATTGCTGTTGAGTCAAGAGTCCAAAAGGATGCGAAAGTTGTGACAAGTCGTGGACCGGCAACATCCATCGAGTATGCTGTTGCATTGGTTGAGGAGTTGTATGGAAAAGAGAAGGCTAATGAAGTTTCTGGCCCGCTGGTATATTTCCAATCTCATCTCTTCGTTTTATCATAAAAGTGGAAGCAATGTATTGGCATGATGTGGGACATGGTGTTGTAGACCTAAAATTTGGGATATTCAAGACTTGGATTTGCATCTGTGAATTATGTTAACATATATGTGCTGAAACAAGAAAGTATATTCCTGTCTCTTCTATGTATGATTCTATTTTTGGAGGAGATAAACTAACTGAAATGTTAAAATGTATCCTACTATGCTGCAAAAGAAAAGAAGGTTGTTTCTATTCTATGTCATAGTTATGTGAAGAAGTAGCTGGAGGAACTGCGGGTGTTCAACTGATGCATAATTGGCTGAAGGTTGGGGTAGCAAAATCGCTATCTTCTTCTTCTTAGAATCTGATCTTTTGGAGGAGAGTCGAGTGGTTATGACAAATAGTGTTGATAATCAGAGCCCGGTCTCACCTTTGTTGATTTCTATTCAAGATCAAGATGCAGAATGCAACATTGTGGGCTCGTAGCTTTTCTCATCATATATCATCTTGGCCCACTGAATTATCTTGTCCTGATGATTATTTTTATGTGTACAGTTGTGGAAATCAGTTCTTAGCTAGTTCTTCTTCTGGTATTGAATCTTATGTTTGTTCATAGTCCATATTTCTGTCAAAGCTTTTTCTTAATCATTTTAGCTTTGGTATCGGAGACCTGCAGATGTTTTCATTTTGCAGTTCTGGTGGTCTGGTATTTGCTCGGTGCCATTTATTTATGAAATTTTGGGATTATTCTTATTCAGGTGATGCGCCCAAATCACAGTGAAGAATTTGCATTTGCGGAGCTTAATTCAGTAAATTGGACACTCACGAGTAAGCCACGGGTAAGATTTTGGCTGAGGGGTGCAGCTCTGTCAGTTTCTCTACACAATCATTTATGTACTTAATATATTAATCATTTCTCTACAAGTGACCACTTGGATTTTGCATATATTAAGATCTTCTACTATCATGTGTATGCTGATACATTTTTTATAAGTATGTGTATGTTGATACATACATTGTTGAGCTGACAAATGTTGTAGGAGAACTTTGTGAGTCATAATATATATGCTCAAAAAGCAAAGGATGAGGTATTCTATGCACATCCATGTATAACCATGTCCCAAGAGTGAAGGGTTAGCAAACTTTTATGCAAACCATCATTAATAGATGTCTTTTTACCTTTGGAAGTAATAGCAGTGTCCCATGTCTAGGTAGAATGTTTATCTTATGAATCACCACCATGTTAATATGCAAGTTCATAACTTGTCAAAAAAATATTAAGTTCTTAATATTTCCAAAATTATTTAGAGTTACTTGTTTGACAGATTCTTGTACCTATTGCAAATGGTTCTGAGGAAATGGAAGCTACTATTATTATTGATGTACTTCGGCGAGCAAACGCTCAAGTAGTTGTGGCATCTCTGGAAGATAAATTGGAGATTGTTGCTTCCAGAAAAGTTAAACTAGTAGCAGATGTGCTCCTTGATGAAGCTGCTAAACAGTCGTACGATCTCATTGTCCTACCAGTGAGTGCAATCCTCTGAAACTCTGCTTCTAAAGCTCCTTGAAATTCTTGTCTTACTGTAATATATGAATATGCAGGGTGGTCTTGGTGGTGCCGAAACATTTGCCAAATCAGAAAAGTTGGTTGACATGCTGAAAAAGCAGAGGGAATCAAGCAAACCATATGGAGCAATGTGTGCTTCTCCAGCTCTAGTCCTAGAGCCCCATGGGCTTCTCAAGGTAAGAAGACATACCCATGCTCTTCGATTTTGAAAGTTAAAACTATTTTAAAGCAAGTGAATATTACCTCGAGTACTGTAATTTGTACATTACCTTGGTTTATCAGGATAAAAAGGCCACGACTTAAAGGTCTTGATTGGCCTTAACCTTATTGAGTTAGGCTATATTGGTTCATCTTAATAGGTTTAAAAAAGTAACAGTATTAACATTATTAAATATACAAGGGGCCTGTTGTTGCAAGTTTTGCAGCATAGCATGCTTTGCATTACACTATTTATGCATTTGACTGCTTTATTTCTGGTCTGTTAATTGACATGCATCCTTTAATTGCTATCCAGGGTAAAAAGGCTACTGCCTTTCCAGCCTTGTGCCACAAACTTTCCGATCCAAGCGAAGCAGAAAACAGGGTGGTGGTTGATGGAAATCTCGTTACCAGCAGAGGACCAGGAACTACGATGGAGTTCGCACTGGCCATTGCAGATAAGTTTATTGGGCACAAGGAAACATTAGAGCTAGCCAAGGAGATGATTTTCTAAGTATCAACTTTTTTGCCGCTGTGTTCCATCTTTAGCATCATACACACACCCATAGTTGTAAACTTGTAATATAATAAACTTTGCTATATCAGTGTGCACTTACAACTTTGTTTGGATGGTTGTTACTCATCGTACGTATTGTATTGTGTTGTTAGTTTAAATACAATATTTGTTTTGTTAGTTATTTAATTTTTTGTTTGTATTGTATCGTTAAATTCATCTTCAGGTAATGACAAAAAAGTCTCATTTTTTGTGTAACATTCAATATGATGTGATTGCTTCGTTATCTTATATTTTCCCCTCATTTTGCCTTTACTTAGGGTGTGTTTGGTTTGTGGAACATGTTCTCCATAGAAAATATTTCTATGTTTTCTTTCAAGGAAAATAAGTGGATTTTTTTTACTTATTTTCTTATATTCGGTAAGTAAGCAAAAATAATTATCCTAAAAACATTTATATATAATTTAGATAAATACTACGAGAGATAGGGGTGGTGGGATGAGGGCTAGGGGAGTGTGGTGACAATGAGGTATGGTGGAGGTATGGTGGAGGGTGAGAATAGATGACACAATTAATGTGAAATGCTTTCTATAAAAAAAATTCATATTCAAAATTCAAACGCGAGATTTCTAATTGAGGGAAGAGTAGTCTTATTTACTGCACCACATTTATCGATGGTTTATAACTAAACAAAATTAAAAAAAATCATATTCAAAATTCAAATCCGAAATTTCTAATTGAGGAAATAGTAGTCTTATTTACTGCACCACATTCATCGATGGTTTACAACTAAATGTTGTGTGTGTATTGTTGGCCTGTGGCTTGAAAATAACGCCATGGTTGACTTCTTCTGTGGAATTTTGGAATGCACGTTCTTTCGAAATGGTTTGTGATGGGGATTACACTTGGTGATGGTCTTCTCCATCAATTTGAGTTGACAAAAAAGGTCCTGATTCTTTCTTATTTTTATTTGGTTTTCGTCCGATGTATCTGAAGCCTACATTGAAATCTTAACTAAATCTGGATTGCGCACTACAGGGCTTATTCAGGGGTGCCACTTTCAACAGATTCTTCTCTATACTCGACTCGAATTCGAAACCTTTAATTAAGAATTGAGCATTCTCATCACCGCACCACAATCATATTGGTAGGTCTCGACTCTTTAATGAACAAATGCCTTTGCCCTACCATCTTTTTAAGTGTAGGAAAAGACCTGATTATTCCAAGTCTTCAAAATTTGTGCCAATTAATGAATTTCTTTGTAGTTTCATTGCACTACCTAAAACCTAACTCACTGGTATCGACTCCAAATTGGCCCCAATTATAGTCAATTATTCCCTCTCTCCTATATTAATTTAAATTAGCAGGCATTGAAATTTTAAATTTGAGTTTTAAAGATCTGAGTAGTACGGAAAAATTAAAAAAATAATATAACTCTCTTGATTTATTAAATGGATAGGTAAAATAAAATATTTATTTTTTATTTACAAGTTAAGTAAAATGAATAGGCGGGAGAAATTATACTGTGATGACTCTAAATCTTTCCACTTGGAGTCAGAGGCAGACCCACGTGTCCTAGTGAGGGTGCACGTGCATTCATTAATTTCGAAAAATTATATATATACTTTGAGATAGACATATATTTTATTAGACGTCCAAAAACATTATAATTATTTGGATGCGCTTGAATCTCATTTACTACTTTTTCACCACTTCACCAAACTTTATCCAGTAGTGGATTAACCTTATGAACCAAAAAGGAAAAAAGAAACTTTTTGGAGGATAAAATAGTGAAATGTTTACTAGGCAATCTTGTGTCAAAAAGGTTTAAGCATGCTCATGTCCATTGCCAATTATAGATCCATCAAAGTAAAAATAATAATTTGATCGTCATAAAGTTCGTGAGATAATTTCTTATTAAGTTTTGTTATAATTTATTTATGACCACTTGTGGTTTAGGTCGATAATCTGGACAAAAAGGAGCTAAATACTTAAGCAACTTACTTAGTGTCCCATGTGCTAATTATAATTTCCATTAATTAGAAGATTACTTAGAATTTTGATCCAACTTCACGTCGAAAAATTTCATCTCGTGAATAAAATATTTTCTACCAAATACGACTTTATTCATCTGATTTTTTTAATTAAGGATAAAAAGAATTCTTATTGTTGTTTCTCAAGAAGTCTTCAATAGCTAGATTGAGAATTCTTGTAGTTTCATTTGAGTTCATGGAATAATTCAACCTTTTCTTGTACTATGTCAAATTAATTGAGTTGCTATCATGTTTGTGTCTGTCATGTTGAATTATTGAAGCTAAATAACTGATTCAACTACTTGTAACTTGTAAGTTACTCCATCTGTCTCATATTAATTGTCAGCGTTACTATATATAAATGTTCTTGAAATAAGATTAACTTAGTTTTGTTGAGTTACAGATAAAATAGTTTAAAATATTTATGATTTATAATTTTTTTTTAAATGTATAAAAAATAATAATACGTAACTATGTAAAACGAAAGGAGTAATAAAAGTTGATCAAGTCAACGATCCATTAGGAAAAATACTTTAGAAAACAGATGATTTTCAGTGTGTATGTATTTATTAAAGCTTTCACTTATGACTCACTCAACCTTACTTTAATCTTGAATTATTCTTCAAGAATTAGGAAAATGCCTTTGTTATTTTACATCTGCAGAATTGTGCATTTCTTTTTCAAAAATCTCCATTTTAACGTGATGAGTAACTTTTCTCGTGACGTATTTAAAAAAAAGTACAATATATTTGATAAATTTTTTAATTTAATACTACAAGATTTTTTTTATACAATGTATCAAGTCAGAATAAAAGAGATAAATTAAAAAAGAGGAATATTATATAGATTATAAATTTAAATTAATAATTTTAAAATGCTAAAATTCAGAATCTACTTATGAGTTATGACTTATGAGCATGTAAAAGTAGAGGAAAGTGGCAATCGTGAGGTACTAAAGCACAATCTCAGTACTTTAATGTATTTTTCTTCTTCTTAATGATTAGAGGGAAGATGTCAGTATATGTTTTTCTTTTGTTTTGATTAATTATGATTAGTATTTGTCTGATACTTCTTCCGTTCAATAATAGTTGTTCATTATACTATTTTAGGATATTCAATAATATTTATCTACTTTATGAAATTAATAGATAATTTTACGCTTTGAATTTTTAATTTATCCTTATTATTAATTAGAAAACGCTTTATCAATGAATTATACTTCTTTTTTTGTGTGTGTGAATTCAAATTTTAATATACAAAACATCATGAAAAATAAAATAAAAAAATAAAGAAAAACTATATAGAATTTTGTCATCATAATGATTGGTGTAGCCAACCTTATCTTTTTCCTCTATATATTTTTTCTTTTATTATAAAAGTATATGTTGGGGCAAGTGGATAATAATATTACTACTAAATTACTTGTTGAAAGGATTAGTTGAAAAAGAAGAAGAATAAATTAGGTGGTAGACTTAAAAAGTTCAAGAGAATTCAATGATTTCTCATAGAAAATTGATAATTAAAATATTTTCACTAGTCAAATTAATGAAAAGTAGAATTTTCTTATAAAGAAACAATGTCTAAACTGACTTTTCAAATCTAAATGGAAAAAGAGAAAAATTTAAAATTGAATAATTTTTAACTTGAAAGATAAAAATATGTGTAATAAATATGAGATTGTACATAATAATATTCATCAAATTATTATTTTAAATTTATGCTTTCATGATAAAGTAGTAAGATAAAATTAAAAAAATCAGAAAAATGATTCATTTGTCCTTTTCTTTTCCTTTTTAGTAAAATATGCTTGGTTTCAACAACAATAACAATGAATGAGTATAGAATATACGTAGACTTTATCATTACCTTATATAAACAGATAAATTATTTTTAAAAGACTCTTAATAATTTATTACGTACTTAATTTCAAGTCACGTTTTTTTTCAAATAAACCAAACACCCATCCAAGTAAATCTTTTGTCAACAAATAAAAGTATTTACTTTTCTCAGTGATTCGAATAGTCAATAGTCCATTGCACCGATTTTAAATTTTAATCAAATCATTAGTGGCTGCTAATATATTATCGTTATAATAAAAATGTAGAGTATTACTTTTGAATTAAATTTATTATTTTGACTTTACTGATGTTTACATTTGTCCATATTTTCCACGTAAAAAATAAAAGACACAATTGAATATTAATATTATTATTTTTAATAATGGAGGGATATTTCTAAGATCATGCTAATGACGTGCTAACATAACAACAAAGGCCTGCAACTCTTTAAGGGTTTTTTATTTAATAAGTGGAAATATTTCAGGATTAAATTATGGAATTTAAATTATATTTTAATAATTTAATTAGTTGAAAATATTGAACAAATTTATACCTTCAATCAAATAAACAATAAATTTAATATCAACTTTTATTTTGAATATAGTTTCAAAATTATAATTTCAAAACTATAATCTCGATATAACTTTATCTCCAAACCAAACAAGTTCTCACAAGTATGGCGGTTTAAAATTAAAGTGAAACCGATAATCCGAACTAAAAAAAGGTTATTAGTTTATCAGTAATGAGTTATTGGTTTACTGGTTTTGATAGCTGTTTTAATTTTTTTGTTACGGATTATCGATTCTTAATCGATATCAATTCTTACTTTTACTTTTACGGTCTCAAAATCTTTTATTCTTGCTTTTGAACAAGATGCGATTTGTGAACTCACGTGCATTGTTCATTTGATTTAGCACTTTGTTTATAAGAGATTTTCAATAATTTTTTTTGTGTCAAATCTTAACAATTAAATCAATAACCGAATTGAAAACAATCAATACCCAATAAACTAAAAACCGATAAGCCAATATCTTAATGGTTCTATAACGATTTAGCATCTCTACAAATCGATAATCAATAAGTCAAATCGATAAACTTCAAAATCAAATCAAATCAACCGATATACAACCCTACTCATAAGGGATAGGGACAACTAATCCCGATTATAATCTCAAAATAATTTTATTTAGGTTTGATTTTGATTTATTATTTTTATTTCACATAAAATTATAATTTGCTATAACTAATTCCGATATAACTTTATCCGTAAACCAAACTTCCCTAATATATAGTCTAAAAATAAAGCAATCAAACTCATCTCTCCCAATAATAATAGTCAAACAAAAACTTTTTATCTCTTCCATTTTCTTCTGCTGCCTGCTTCAACAAGTACGTAAATTCAATTTTGTGCCTTTTTCTCTTAAATTTCCATCTTTCTTCTCTTCCCTGCAATTTCACTACTTTAATTGAGCTAAGTTTAGCTGTTTTTTGCCTTTAAAACGAGCTAAATTTCAGTTCTTTTGGAGATTTTTGTGCTTTTTGATTGATCAATCTGGTTAGTGTTTTCTCTTTAGGCGGATCTGAAAAGAAGAAGTTAATGGATTATTTTGGAGTACATACAGTTGTTTATCTGTAAAAGTTTGAATTTTTCTTGTTTTTTTAGTAATTGAAAGTATTTTGAACCAGTTGCGAAAAGCTAGCTTCGGGGTTGTTCAAGCCATGGATCTGGTTTTATGTTTTTTGTAATAAAAGGGGCATTTCTCTTATGGGAATAATGTTTAATTTTACTAGTGCTGCAATTTTACTGTAAATTTTGAACTTTTTTCTTTGGAGCTTTGGATTGTTTATTGATGTAATTGATTTCTGTTTGTTTTGTTGGTATGTCGTGTTGAGTTTTGGAAATGGGTGTCTGGAATTTCTGCTTTATCTCTCCTTCTTTTTGTTACAATGTTAGATGTATTGTTAGAAGTGATGAAATGTAGCTTCTGAGCAGTAGGTTCAAAATTATACTGGTTTGAGAATGTTTTTAGGGTTTAGTATAGAGGAAATAAACGTATTATTTCTTATTCAATGCGTTTTTTGGGTAGATTCAGGGGTAAGTTGTTAAGCGTTTCGCCATTTTTCATTGCGAAATTTGAAAAAAGTAGTTGTTTTCAAAGTGAAAAATGATATTTGAAGATTACAATTTGTGTTTGACCATGAATACAAATTTGAGTAATTTGGAGCAAAAAGGTGAACACTTTTTGTTGTTTTTCAAATTCTTGAAAATTCTGGAATTCAACAGTCAAGTTTGAAGTTGAATTCCAGAATCTTATGGTCAAACGTGTTTACCCGAAGTTCAACTTTGGAAAAAAGTGAAAAAATTTCATGGCCATATCTCAACCAACGTTTAAGGGAACTAAATTTTGGTAATTAAGTGTTGTTAATATGTTGTTTTTTTATGTAACAGGATTGGCGGCAGAGTTCTTTTCTCTTTGGGTTGACCTGCCCTTCTTTCTGTTGAAACAAAAACACTGGTGTAATGACTTGTTTTGGTCTCTGCTTAGGAGGGAAGGCATCTCCCCCTCACAACCATGTTGTTGAAATTGATGAAGGTTAAAATTTTCAGTTTTTTTTCAACTTTCACTTCTCTTTATTGCAATTGTTGCCAGCTTCTATGACAGTATAGCATACTTGAGCATGTTGTTACAATTAGGATTCTTTGTTCTTCTTAAGCATGGACGGACATTGCCTTTTCCATACATGATCTCTCAATTATGATTCAAGTTGTTGTGGTTTAGTGGTCAATGAAATGGGAGGAGAACCATGAGGTCTCATGTTCAAATTCCAATTGAGGCCAAAAATCACTAGGTGCCACCATCTTCTTATCTGCCTTGTTGGTGGGCAGAGTTATCCGGTACCTGTGTTGGTGGGAGGTACCAGGTACTCGGTGGAATAATCGAGGTGCATGCAAGCTGTTCAGGATACCACCTTCATAAAAATGATTTAAGTTGTTGCTATTAATCAAGACATGTTAAGGTTCCTCACTAGATTTAGAATTGTTGCAGAAATTTCAACCATTGAGAATGCAAGGGTGTACAGCTACCGGGAATTGCGTGCTGCAACCGAAGATTTTTGCCCTATAAACAAAATAGGGAAAGGAGGGTTTGGTTCTGTTTACAAGGTAATTTGTTTTCTACAAAAAGATTTCTCGATTATGCAATTCCATTCAATAAATAAGCTAAGTTAAGATTCTGTTGTAGGGGAGGCTAAGAGATGGAAAAATGGCTGCTATTAAGGTACTTTCTGTTGAATCAAAACAAGGTGTAAAGGAGTTTTTGACAGAAATAAAGGCGATCACAAATATAGAACATGAAAACCTGGTGAAGTTGTACGGTTGTTGTGCTGAAGGGGATCATAGAATATTGGTGTATAACTACTTGGAAAATAACAGTCTTTCCCAAACTCTGCTTGGTGAGTTGAAGTCCTTTGTCATTGTTATTTTTAACTTTTCTTTGGTTTGTACTTGTGGCAATGGATACTGATGTATGCTTACTCACAGGTGGTGCACATAGTAGCCTCCAGTTTAGCTGGATAACACGAACTAAAATATGCATTGGTGTTGCACGAGGACTTGCATTCCTCCACGAAGAAGTCCAGCCTTATATAGTTCATAGAGACATTAAAGCAAGTAACATCCTTCTCGACAAAGACCTGACCCCAAAAATTTCAGATTTTGGTCTTGCTAAACTTATTCCAGCTGATTTGACCCATGTTAGCACCCGTGTGGCAGGAACTCTGTAAGTTTACATATTCTTATTCTTTGTTTTATCTTCTTAGACAAATTTCTCTTGGTGAATTATAGGTTATGAATTAAAATGAGTAAGCCATTCAGAAACAATTGGGAATGTTTTGGCTAAGAATATCCAAAGAACAAGATGATGACTCATTGGTATCATCTTTTTCCTATTTATAGAGCTCCCATTTTTATGATCTAGCAATGTTGTAAGAGAAAATGTAGAAAGCTTATCGATAGTGTTATTATATATTCAGCTAGAACTGGAAATAGTATATCATAATTTACTTGTTTATCATTTTGTATGAATTCTAACGTGCTTATTTACTTGCAGAGGTTATTTGGCCCCTGAATATGCAATGAGAGGGCAGTTGACACGGAAAGCAGATGTGTACAGTTTTGGTATTCTCCTTTTGGAAATTGTTAGTGGAAGATGCAACACAAACAAGCGGTTACCTATTGAGGAACAATATCTTCTTGAACGGGTATGTAGTTGCTTTTAACATCATTCTGTTTCTGTTGGATCCCGATTCCTGCAGAATGAAAATATCTAAAAAGAACATAATTGTTTCTATATATTAAATAATAAATATGAGGGATCTATGGCCATTGGATTCTTTACTGCTCATAGAACATGATGGGAAGATCAGGAGAGGTTGTAAAATTATTTGGTCATTGCTTTGAGAAAGTGTATTATCCTGACACTCTCTTTGCATGGTTATGACATTCTTCTTATTGAGATAAATACAGTCCAGTGCCTTTGGGTGATCTAGTTTACAAACTAGCCTGCAAATGTATAGGTTTTGTATAGTTGGGTAGTGCCGGTAATTAAGTTTGGCCGACAAGACCAAAAATGAATGAAGTCCATTCTTGTTACCCCTTCTGCAGACAACATCCTTGTACCTAACCTTCTAAAATGGCAAGTAATGTAGTCAAAGCATCTTATATAGTCCCAAGCCCATCTAATCCATTGTTTGTATATTGTTTTTCTCAAGCGGGCTTATTAATATAATGTTAAAATCTTAAGTGCTTGCTCAAGAACAGAACAAAAAGAAAATAGAAATTTTGACAGTTGATGGAGCAAACATTTATCCAACCATTGAAAATGGAATTCAGATAGAAATTAGTTATAGAGGAAGTTGTATTACATTCGATAACTTGATATGCAGGCATGGAGACTGTTCAACAAGGGGGAGCTCATTCAATTGGTAGATGTATTATTGGGAGATGACTTCGATGTTGATGATGCTTGCAAATTCTTGAAGGTGTCTCTCTTATGCACCCAAGTCATGCCCAAAAGGCGACCATCAATGTCCACTGTGGTGAAATTGCTGACTGGTGAGATGCAAGTGAATGATGAAGAGATATCTGAGCCAGGCATGTTATCAGATCTAGTTAATCTCAGGAATCAGAAAAATACATCATCAGACTCGCTATCTGCTGGCTCGGGAAAACAAGTTGATTCTTCTTCATCTGCAAACACAACAACGACACATGGAACAATGACTTTTACGACAATAGATGACCGTAAAAGCTGAGTTAAACACATTGTGGTAAATCACATTTCCTTGACTATCTTCCTTATATCTTGTTGAGTTTATTTCTTTGTAGGATTTTGCTCCATAGCGTGTGGAATTAGGAGCTTTTTCACTTCATTTATATTCTAAGATGTACATATGACCTGGAATACGTATAATTAGATTAGGTATTCATTGAGACTATTTCCTTTTTCTTTCTATTTAAGTAAATGTCGCAATTGTACCACGAGAGAATTTTTCTTGGAAATGCAATAATTTGTAACTTGTAAGCATAAAGCTTCCATGGTACTTCCAGTATTAGTCTATAAGTTCACTACAAATGCCTTGAGCAATTTCTCCTTGCACATCATTTATTATTTTGCCATGCTATTCACTTGGTCACCAGCATCATTTATTATTTTGCCATGCTATTCACTTGGTCACCAGCATCATTTATTATCTTACAATAGTATTCACATGGTCACCAGCAGCACACACTAAATTCTACCTATGCCTGAAGGCTATGTTTCTCGGATTCTTCAAAAGTGATACTGCACTTATGTCGGACTACACCATTTTGGAGGATCGGACAATACTTTTGAAGTCTTAGCAACATAGATGACATGGATAGTGAATGACAAAGAAATGAGTCTCCTTGTGCTGTTGGTTTACTCCTGTACCAAAGTTTATAGGACCTAATCCTTACAGAATTATAATAGTTGGAAATTTTTATTTCATATGAACTCTGAACATGAAAAATGAATATTCACCTCAATGACTAATACATCTTCTTCAGTGTAAACTACATGTACTTGCCCAATCAATTTAATCATCAGAAAAAGAACAAATGAAAACAGTAAAAATACAAAAGAATGAAAAGCCTAGTTTCTGGTTCTGTAACATCTGCACCATAAAATTAGATAACAGAGAACTCTGTAACCCAAGATGAAACTCAGCATCACTGCTAAGTTGGTCCATTTCAGTGATTCTTTGAGGTCTTGCTGTTTCAAGAAGTCAATCGCGAACAACTTGCACTCTCCTCTTTCACTTTCTAAACATCTTTTCCCTCCCTTGCCTCCATACTCATTTATCAAGAAGCACTCGAACGGGTACTTAAACAGACTTAGGTAGTGCATGAAGATCCAGTAACTAGGTATCTTCTCTTTTGAAAGGAAATAGCCTGAGAACAGGAAGAAAGACCCCATCAAGCCAGCTATAATAGATGTTCCCATGATGAAGGTTGGGACAAGTGCGCTGAAACATGCAGTGAACGAATTTGACATTAAGAGAACTATCCAGACCACCATAGCAAAGTAGAGGAACCCATCCATGCTTCCCCTCAGACCAACGAGCCAGTAAACCGGGACACTGTAGAGAAGCCCAACCATTAAGAGGAATGGAAGAAAGACAATTGTGTTTGCCACAACATAAGAGGATACTCTGTATGCTCCTCTTGAAGTCTCCCTCATAAAGATTGTTCTCTCTTGTAAGAAAATGGGTAAACCTTCTGTCATGGTGGACAGCAAGAATGTTAGACTGAACGCGAAGAATCCTAGTCTTGTTTGTAAAGCAACCTGCCCTAGATTGTTGTCAGCATTCATGAATATTGATCCCAGTATAAAGCCTGCTACCAATGCTTGTATTATTCTGGTTGCAAAAAGTTGCTTGGTTCTGAATATGTTCTTGCAAAATCTTCCTCCTAGTATTGAAATCTCCTCAACGTAGGAATTTGCGTAGGAAGGACACTTATCTACCATATCATTGTTGTTGGAAACTGTAAATCCCTCATCATCTTTCCTTGGACTTTCCTTCTTTTCGCCATGATCCTTGATATGGAAATGGACATTGGGAGTTTCTGAAGTATGAATGACAATGCTGCCTGTGACATCAATAGCAAATTCAAGCACATTGATGTGGGGTGGAATCTGTAGACCGGAAAACTTGATCCTCTCTTCGAGATACTCCAACGAGCCATTGTGAAGTACACCCCCATTCGAGAGCAAAACAAGTCGATCAAACAGTTCAAGAATCCGAAAACCAGGTTGATGGATAGTCAAGACAATTGTCTTGCCTTGATGAGCTACCATCACTTGAAGAAGTGATATAACATGAAGTGCTGATGCTGAATCCAGCCCAGAAGTTGGCTCATCAATGAGAATCACAGCAGGATCATGCACTAACTCAACTCCAATCGACACCCTACGCCTTTCACCACCCGAAATTCCCCTGTTTGATCCTCCCCCAACTCTTGCACCAGCAACCTGTTCCAAACCAAGCTCCTTGATCAACACTCCAACTCTATTTGCAGCCTCTTTTTTCCCACCTTGTAGCCTCAGAAGAGCACTATACATGAGTGTTTCTTCAACTGTGAGCAGAGGGAACAGGGCATCTTCTTGTGTCACATAACCGGATAATCTCCGAAAACACATGGCATTCACAGGATGGCCATTAACTAGTATCTCTCCAGTAACTTTTGTTGGTGATATTTTCCCAGCAAGAATCTCTAGCAGTGTTGTTTTTCCAGCCCCACTAGGACCAGCAATAGCTGTAATCTCTCCTGGCCTTGCTTCACAATTTACATCCTTTATGATGAACTTCTGAGGTCTCTTGGGATTCTTGCAGCAAAAAATCCAACTCAACTCATCATATAAACTAGGAAGTGCATAAGAAAGATTTTTTGTTTCTATAGTATAAGAACCTTTCTTCTTGCCACCAGAATCCGGTGTCGTGACCGGAAGTTCCATGGTAGAATGAGATGAAAAGAGGGTCGAGAATCAAAATCTAGAGAGGGAGGTGAGAAGATGACAACAAGAGAAGATGAGCTAACACACCAACCATAATAGTCCCTTTGTGTAATATTTGTATGGGAAGAAAATAAAGTTGTTAAGTGTTTAAAAGGAGCTTTCTTGAACTTCTTGGCTTTCCCAAAAACTTGTTTGTTGTTGTTGTTGATTATTAGAAGTAAAATGAAGTTTTTTTTTGGTGAATTGAAGCTAATGTGTTTGAAGCACAAAGGAGAAAAAAGAGGTTTCTTCTTTGTGATTAGTCTTGCAGGTAAACTGTATTGTTGACCATGCAGCCTCTTTTCTTGATTGCATAACTAGTCTTCTTTCTTCTCTACCTGCCACCTCTATTCTTTCTACTTGTCTCCATTCTTCTCCTTCCGTCTCATTTTATGTGGCATCGTTTAGCTTTGCACAGTGTGTAAGAAGAAAAAAAAGACTTTTTTTAATGATCGTGGTGTCTGGGTCTGGTTGAGTTTTCGTGCATCTCGATTAGTTCCTTTTGAAACTTGTGGTCTAAAACAATCTTTAGATATTTGTGTGACTGTAAAAGGGGAATGTTAAAATTAGATTATTTCTAATTATAGTAAGATGATATTCTTTTTGGGACGGACTAAAAAAAAGACGTCGTATAAAATGGGACGAAGGGAATAATTTTTTTTCTTCCTTTTAAATTTTCTTTTTGACACTAATCCATTTACAATCACACAATTGTTCAGGAATTATTAAATCAAAATATCTGCTCCCTAGTAAGGAAATTGTGTTATGCAATGAGCTATGTTGTTTAAACTCTTCACTAATAACGATGATTAATCAATATGTATCGGATCTTATAGTTTTAAAAAGTTCGAGCAACATTCGTTGTGTATCAGCATTAAGGTAAAAACTTATATGCACATAACGTAATTAATACATGACACATGTAGTTAATATATTCTTAACACGAAATTATAGATAATTAGTACATATTTTCATTTTATTTTATAAGTTAACAATGATAAATTAGTATAGTTTGGTGTAACTATGGGTGAAAATTAATTAGTATAGTTTGGTGTCTCTTCATCCATCAATATTTAATAATTAATAAAAAACATAAAAGAAAGGTAGATTCAAATTATTAAAATAATCATACCATATTCTTGGTACAACTTAAATGAATATTTTGCTAATATGAGTTTGCTTTATTTAGTTAATCTTAATATAATTCCATAATGATTAGTCGTTAGTCCTAATGTGAAATTTGTCCATAAATATCTTATGATAATTTGTTAGAGGGAAGAAGAAAAAAATAATAATAAAAATGCATTCCTAAATTAGGTCTACATATTTTCCACACGCTTTAGCAATAATAGCATAACATAAACAGTAAATAAAACATCAAAATCCAAACCAACTCTCATCCAAGCAAAATAATGACGTGTCCAAGCAAGCCATCCCTCTAGTAAACAATTTATTTTTCTTAATTAATCGCGATGATATGTGGACTAGCTTGCACATACCTCGATTATTTCATCGATATCTGTTGTCATGTATTTAACCAATATAAATATCGGACAACTCTCTCTACCGATAAAGGCAACGTTGTAGTTCTTTTCTAGAATCAAGAACTCATAAATTCAAAATGATAACACTGCCTTTATCCATCAAAACTTTGACAAATATAAAACAATTATCACCCACACAAATTGTTAATTTTTTTTTGTCTCAGCTAGAATTTGAAATGATTCTCTCCACCTCATTGACCATGACAATAAACAAGTATTAGATAAAAGATGTTGTACTTGTCTTGAACTTGGAAGAAACAAAGTTATATATAGTAATGCAGATATTATTCTTCTGCACTTTTTTTAGGTAGAGAGTAGTAATAAAAAAAAGTCACAATTTGGACTTATAGGGTTCAATAATATTTTTCAATAGTTAGGTCTTGACAAGTATCAGTGGATAAATAGTAATCAAATCTAGGCTCACATATGTGCTTTGTCAAGGGTAGGGCATAGATAGTTAGAAACATATGAATATCAAGATTCAAAACCATGGAGGGACCCGCACCTAAAGAATTGACTTAGTAATCAATGAAATGGTTGATAATCATAAGGTTTCAGGTTCAATTCTCAACAGAGACATTAAATGTCACTAGGGAAATCTGTCCTAGTGCAAAACCTGGCCCGAACACCGAGGTCATTTAAATATATAAACATGACCATTAATTTGGCTTCAACAGACAACTATGTCCTCTAACTTTGAGTGTGCACAAATAGACACTTAAACTTATACACAATGAACAAGTAGACACACGTGTCCTACGTGGCATAATACATTTAGGACGCCACGTATGACACAAAATTGTCATGTATGGTGCCATGTAGGATGAATATGTCTATTTATTCAATTTTATACAAGTTTAAGTGTCTATTTGTGCACATCCAAAGTTAAATGTCATAATTGTCAGCTGACGCCAAATTAAAAGTCTTGTTTACATATTATGCCTTTAAAAAAAAGATCTCTATCTAGCCCAATGATTAAGGTGAAATGACTTGAAAATATCAGAAACTAGATTATTATTATTTTTGGGTATTACTATAAGAAAATATCATTTATTATAATACATTTATATTAGTTGTTGGATCGTTATAACTTCTGAGTAACTTCTCAAAAAGTCATACCAAGGAACTAAGAAGAATGTGGTATATATAGCTAATTTTAGTTTTAAAATCATTCATAAATTTATACTTATAATATTTAGTTGGTCGAATAAGAAAAAATATTTATTGCATTGTTTAATGCAGTGCTTAATTGACGATATCAAATAACACTCACATTGAGTTACGAAGGATTTATATATTATTTAGACGCGATAAAATGTGGAATAAGAATATAGGTATTAACTTATTAGCAATACAAGAATTAGAGTATTTAAGAGAAAATTAAGAGTAATTCTTATCTTTATATTAGTAATAATAATTCCTTTATTGTGGTAATCGCATCATAACACTTCATTTATCTACACTACATATAACAATTTGTTATTTATTAATTAATCACCATATTGCTCGTCAAATAGCTGGATCATTAATTCATAACGTCTAAATTTTGAATTTGTCGTTTGTAGTTTTATCAATCTCATTATGCAATATAGTGAACACGAAATTGATCATTTTTCATTTGTTTGCTTTTTTCTATCATATGCAAATCCTATTTACTGCTATGTTGACTGCTTAGGCCTACAGTCTACTTCTGTAAGTTTTCCATTTTTGTTACCAAATTTAATCTTGCAGTTATGTAGAAAGCAATAATTATTACTCTCTCCGGTTTATATTATATTTATATGGACGATGTTTTTACATAATCAAGAAGATATTAATATTTTCTTTCTATTTTACGTTTATTTAAATAAGTTAATCTTACGTAATGAAGAAATATCAAGTTCTAAATCAAGCATAATTTTGTGGAAATAATTTTTTACTTTCTAGAGATAGAATAATTTTTTTAAGAGATGCACTCAAGCTAAAAACATTATGTAATATCGAGTAGAGGAAGTAGTTGCTTTAAAACACTGTCATATAAAATGAAACATACCTATAGAAGCAATATAAATAATCTTAGAATATGAGGTTTTAAATCGTTTTTGCTTATGTCCAACAAATTACAAGCAAAAAAAGAAAGTACTACACACATAACACATTTTACAATAACATTTATGAACTAAATTTAATTCCATTAATCTTGTAGAATCTTTTTCTGAAATTTGCATTAAAGCTAATAAAGAACAGAAGATATATGAGCTACTGAAAGTGCAAGGAAAGGCAAGTAAAATTGCCCCTTCTGAAATCCCATAAATGCATGAAAAGAATAAAAAAAAAAATTAGTTCTAAAAATATTTATTATCACTATTTTTTTATTAATGTGTTATGAGGATTTATCATAAATTGACAAGTTCGCACTTGTTATCAGTATATCACAACTCTTCTCTTTTATTCAGACTTGAAATCGATAGTGTGAGCAAAACTCATGTATCAGAGTTTTTTATGCTAGTAGAAATATACTATAGTGAACTTCTAACTAGTACGTTTCGTTTCTTATTTTTGAATTTGGTCTAACATTGACTCAAGATGAAGCGATATTTTCACTATTTATTCTTATAATCGATCTCAACTTACTTGAGATTGAAACTAAATTGTTATTGTTGTTACTTTAAACTAAATTGTTATTGTTGTTACTTTATAATTTAATCAAAATTAAGTTTTTCTTGGAATGCTAATCTGGATGATCTTATAGGATTTGACAATGCACAGCTTAGCAACCCTATAAACTGATAAGTATTCATCAGCTTTTCGATTATATGTAAAATCAATTGCTTTACTAGTTAATATGATTAATTATATTCTGCAACGTTGACTGCCTAGACCTGCAACCAAACAGGGGTTGCACTGGGATGGTTAGGATCTTCCGTCCTTAATCAGGTGTCTCGGATTTGAGTCTTTCGAAATAATTTTTTTTTTGTTAGGAGCGAATCCCTAGAAATAAGTTTTACAATGTACAAATTCAAATTTAGTCGACTCTAATATGGATATTGGACACTGAATGGAAAAAAAATATTCCACCAACGTATCAAATAGGGGTCATTGTGGGATGGTTAGGATCATCCGTCTTTTTAATGAGATGTCTCGGATTTAAGCCCTTGAAAATGGAAAAAATCTTGTTAGGAGCGCCGGCCTCAGAAATGAATCTTGCAATGTGTGAATACAAATTTAGTTTGCTCCAATGCGGATATCGAACACAGGATGAAGAATCAAAAAAAAATTCCCACCAACGTACCATAAAGGGGGTTGCGGTGGGATATTATGTCTTAATCAGAGCCCTTACAAATGGAAAAAATCTTATTAAATGAATCTTACAATGCACGAATATAAATTTAGTCAGTCCCAATGCAGATATCGAAAATCGGAAAAAAAAAATCCATCAACATCAAACACACATTGACATTTAATTCAGCCCTCTTTAAAAACCTTGTTGAAACAACAGGGAAAAATACTCTTAAGAAGCAAATCACCTATCTCTCTTCATTAGTACTTCCTTTTTGACTTAGCAAAAAATGAGTCAAAATTTTAAATTTGTTTTCACTTCAAAACTCAAAGATCTTTCAAGAATATTTTTTCTTAAATGTTTGCATTTCCTAAATGCATTAGAAATATGGCTAAATTTTCATTTGAACAAAAAAAATGAGCAAAAAATGAGCCTACAAAGGATAAATCAACCTCTTTCTCATGACCAAATCAACAAAATTGTTGAAGGCATCTCTGTTTTAGTCCCCGAGGTACTACAAAATGTACTTTCGGAGACTAAAACTATGTCATCCCACGATGAATTTACTCATCGTAAACTCTTCATTGGATGTCTTGGATTTCAAACTACGTCTGAGACTCTCTATCGAATTTTCTCTCCCTATGGAGAAATCGAAGAGGCTTTTGTCGCTATAAATAAATCCGGTGTGAGCAAAGAGTATGGTTTTGTAAATTTCAAAAATGTAGAAAGCGCGATAAGGGCATTGAAAGAGCCATATAAAATGATCGATGGTAAAATGACTGTTACAAAAGTTGCTAAATCAAGAGCTAGAGTAGTAGACAACGAGTCTCTACGTACTATTTACGTGTCTAACGTACCACGTGACATGTTTTCAGGTAAATTGTTGGAGTACTTTTCGTCTTATGGTGTGATAGAAAAGGGTCCATTTGGTTTCGATAATGAAACAGGAAAATCAAGAGGGTACGCGATTTTCGTGTACAAAACAATTGAAGGTGCAAAATCAGCAATTTATGAACCTAATAAGTGTGTTGATGGATACTATTTGACTTGTAAAATGGCCATTCCGAGGACAA
>JAJOOO010038149.1:0-17424 GCA_029582685.1 Solanum piurae
TAATTTTGATGTTAATTTTAAGAGTAATAAAAATATTAAAATATAAAATAAAAAGATATGAATATGATCCAAAATTTTATCCTAGAATTTTAGTATTTTATTTTATTTGATTTTTCTTTATAAAGACTAAGTATTTTCTTTTAACATTAGACAAACATTTAGGTACGTTAAAATTATTTGTTTCGATTAAGAATGCGGTTGCGCATCTTTTTTGAGACATCAAAAAAATCAAGGATGCAGTGATGCACCTTGTCCAATAATATAATTAAATTTTATTAATCTAAAGTAGAGACTTATAGAAAAAAAAATAGATTATTAGGTGTGATGCAAAGAAGATAGTTATGTCTCCAAATGTCAAGATCGAGAATGCAGTTATGCATCCAGTTTAAAACTAATAAAAATTCAACAATTAAAAAATAAACAAACCATGGAGTATAGACACAAATTATCCAAAAACATATCAAGATAAGTATAAGTCAATAAAAGCGACCGTGCTAGAACCACGGGACTCGAGGGATGCCTAATACCTTCCCCTCGGTCAATAGAATTCCTAACCCGAATATCTAGTTCGTAGACTAATATAAAGTGTCATTTTCCTTTTGATTAGGGATTAAACAACAAGGTGACTTGGAACACCATAACTCAATTCCAAGTGGCGACTCTGAAACAATAAAATAATCCCTTAATCAATATCGTAACTTAAATTGGGAAAACCCTATCTTCCACCGCCGTGTGCGAAAAAGGGGTGTGACAATCAACATGACGCCTCAAAATCATGTATACTCATCAAATTCAAAGGACTAACCTAATTTTTATACACATTTTCTTACTAAAATCTTCAATTTCCTTCACCCAAGTATACTCGATGGGACTTTCTTTATTCATAAGCTTGTCATTCCCGTATCATTTCTCTCCTTTATGGCTTAAGATGAAATCACCAGTCCTCATACTACCATCCTTCTTTTTAACAACAAGACAGGAACACCCCACGGGGAAGCACTAGGACGGATAAAACCCTTATCAAGAAGCTCCTGAATTTGAGCCTTAAGCCCTCTCAATTCTACCGGAGTCATGCGATAAGGAGGGATGGAAATGGGGCGAGTGTTTTATGTTAAAAAAGTGCAGAAATGAGTTTTAAGAATCGCCACTTAATTTTCAAAGAAAAATTAAGAAAACTATCTTTTAAAAGGATTAATAACATAAAATCTAATGAAAATATTAAAAAGGGGTTCGAGGTTCATATTAGCATTCCGAAAAGGGTTTGAAAGCACCCGAATTACCCGCTAACACGCGGTTATTCGATAATTACAGTATTTGGCTAAAATTTTAACACGTATAATTAGTTTAGAAATAAACAAAGTTAAGACTTGAAGTTATTTTTTAAGGGAAAAGGAAAAAGAATAAGGGATTACTTAAGTAAATTATTTAAAAGTAATTTAAGTAGGAAGACAAGCATAACTATTTGATTATTTTTTTTTAGAAAATACAAGTAATTAATTCAAAATGGTTATCTTTTAGGAAATTAATTAGGAAAACTTTAAAATTAACCAACATATAAGCAAATAAAAACAATTGAGCAAATATAGAACAAATAAAATAAAGAGAGAGGCCCAAGTTTGATTTTCTGTCCACCTGAGCCAGTACTTCGGCCTAATTTTATTTTGAGCCTTCTAGCCTATTTGTACCTGTCTTAAAGAAGCTAAAGTGCCCCAAAATATGTGAGAGCTTTTGGCCCAATTCCCTATCCTAAAATCTAACAAGGTGATAATCAAAATAAAATGGGCTTTTGGCCCAAATAACAAAATATACAAATTGCTGAAAATTGGGGGCTTTCGGCCCATTTTTAATGCAATATACAGTGTATACGACTGCTGTATACCATTGTATCACACTGTATATCAGTGCATTTTCCGCTTCCGGGACCTGCATTTTGATTTTCTAGCCTTGTAAATCAGCATCCTGTTCTTGGAATGATGAGGTCAACTCGATGATGGGAGGTTCGTTGGGCTTCCATGGCCCAACTCAATTGCAAAGAGGTAAAGAGTCCATTGAGAACTCATACAGGATCACATGCACACACACAAAAAACATACATAAGAGCCAATATACTAAATCAATATAAGCAGCATGAAATAAATAACATTGGATTATTCAAATAAAAAAAAGTTTCTATACTACTGTTGCAAAACTGTAAGTCATAACAACAAAACATGTCACCATAGGACTAAATTATGAGGAAGAAAGTCTTAATTTTTTCTTTTTTTTCTTTTCATGAGTGGTGCCACTCACAAAGCAAATTTAATAAGTTAAACAATAACAGAGAAGTAGAACATGCATTATTAAATTAAGGGAATCAATTTAACAAGCCAAATATATTGTATTATTATCTAGGAGTATCAAGAACAACACATGGTCTTAGGCCAAAATGTAATGAAAATTCCTAAATCTTTGAGCTTATTTGAAGATTATACTAGCTATGTGATAACTGATAAATAAATGGACAAAGTTGAAACTGAGCAAATCAAGCATGATTGAGTCCACTACATCCAAGCATCAAATCATGCTACCTAAGAAAGACATAATACAACCAATGATCTACTAAAATTAGCAAGAAAATGTAAAAACAAATTGCATTTAACTTAAAACCAATCCATTTAATAAATATGATTTCCTAAGGTTGAAACAACATGTAAGCCTCCTGGGACAAACCATGTTGATTCAAACATGGATATATATATATAAAATCCATTAAGAAAATTAGATTAAGGAATCTAAAACCAATAAAAGTCACTCCTACAAAAAAGCATGGGAAGCTAAACTGAGAAATCAGGCCACAAAAAATCAATCACATTATGTCAAGATCAATTGATATATATTAAAAGAAAAAAGAGGACTAACATTTGATTCTCAAACTAAGACATATAAGGGAAATAATAACCAATTTCTTTCAAATTTTCGACAAACAGTATAAAAAATCAGTAGAACAGTGAACTAGTGACTAAAATTAATGCTGAGATCCAGCCATGATTCGAACTAACACAACAATACACTTTATCACAAAGGAAGATAACATTTAGCTATATTAAAATATTAAAACAACAACTCTATATCACCATTAAAATTTTTTAGAAGAGTAAGCAACAACTACATATTCTCAAAATAGAAAACTTCAAACCACCAGACACAACGAAGTGAAGAGGAACTTAACAAATGGAAAGAGATATTACCTTTTCTGAGGCAGCGAACTAGAAAACGAGCTAGTAATGGAGCTTCTTCCAACACCACAAACGAAAAACTCCAACGAAAAACTTGGATTGTAAACAAATGACCCCAAAACTCCGGCAATACAAACACTATCGTCCTAGATTCTTTTGCCTAGTTATATTTTGTAGTTTCAGTTTTCTTCTATCTTTATCTCGCCAACTTTTTCCCAACCCCAAATAATAAAGAAGAAGAGACTATTTATAGATGAAATTATGGCTGATTTTTTGGGGGAAAAGTGGATAGAATTGGAGAGATTCCAAATTCGAAATTCAAAATCCTTGAGGATAAGGATGGCAGCTCTATTCTTGTGCCAAATCGTACAATTTCTCAACGGATTCAAAGGGGAGACCGTTGATTTCAAGAGAAAGGACGCTCGAGCAACACGATTGCAACACCTGACCTGATTCGAGAATATTCTCGTACGAGTGGACACAGAGAGAGGGAGAGAACGACGCGGGTTATGCGCGATTGGGGTTCGCGCTGCTTGCTGGAATTTATGGGTTCTTCACGTTCTGGAGAAGTCGTTCGGTGTATTGTATGCGTCTGTATTTGCGTTTGGGACTGTTGTACGTATCTAATGGGTTTTGGAATTGAATTTGGGCTTCTTGAAATTGTTTTAGTATTATTGTCTGGGTAGGGCATTGGGAATGTTTAGGTGGGCTGAGAATAAGAGAAAATAGAATTGGGAATAAGAAGTGGGCTAAGTCTTTAGAATCGGGCTGCTGAAAAGAGGCCAAAAGGCCCAAAATTGGTCTTTTAATGGGTTGAATGTGAGTTAGGAAAAAAGTTAGATTGGAATTGAGAATATGGCCCATTGGATTGCAATTATAGCCATTGATTTAAGGACTTATCCAAATTGAATTAATTAGTGAATTTAGCTAAAAAAACTTAAATGAGACGAATCAATATTAATTAATTAATGGGCTTCTTAATCTTAATAAAACAAAATAACTAGCTTAATTAATCAAAATATAAACTACAATTAAACTCAGCTAACTAACAAAATAATTAATTGAAAATAAAATCTTTTGTGAGACAATTTTCGAATATTCATAAAATATACTAATTACATACATAATTATGTAAAACATATATATTATTATAAAAATAATAAAATTAATTAAAAGTAACTTGAAAAATATTTTGAACTTTATAAAAACTAACTATTTCAAATTGTTTGGAATTTAAGAAACTCGATGATTAATCTATATTGTGGAGGTCCAAAATTGGGTGGGTGTCAACAACAAGTATCTTGTTCCAAGTCAATGCAGAAATCTATATCTCTATCTAGAGGCATACCAAGCAAATTGGTAGGAAACACTTCCTTAAATTCAGACACTACATAAATGGACTTAATAGAGGGAGACTCAACCTCAATATCCCGAACATGAGCCAAATACGCCAAACATCCCTTCCCCACCAGTTTTCTAGCCCGAATGGAGGATATGACCTTAGCTGGCTTAGGCTTGTACACCTCTTCTCACTTTAACATTTCCCTACCGGGGATCTCTAGAGTCACAGACTTAGCATTACAATTTAACACAACATAATGGGTGGACAACCAAGTCATGCCTAAGATTATATCAAAGTCAGTCATATCCAAAATAACCAAATCAACCCAAGTCTGAAAACCCATAAACAAAATAGGGCAAGCACGATATACATGGTGACTATGACAGACTCTCCAACTGGGTAGAAACATGGATGGGGGTATCAAGTATATCACAAACAACATCAATTCCCAAGGCAAATAGAATTGACACATATGAATAAGTAGAACCTGAATCAACCAAACAGTAGCCATCCGGGCACATACAAGAGTAGTACATGTGACCACTGCATCAGACACCTCAGTCTTAGTCTTGCCCGGAAAGCATAATACTAAGCCATGTCATCTTGACGGGCAACCTTCTTGCCTGGCGGCACTGCTCCCCTACCTGCATTACCATTTCTCCGGCCTCCACGGTCTCGCTGATTTCCTTCTCATATGCCCAAGTTTTCCATAATTTTAACACACTTAATAACTTAACCAAGTAAGCATCGCTGCTATTGTAGTAGTCGTATCATGACCCTCTTTGATATACACTTAATCTAGGAAATCGCAATAGAAATCTAACCTCAATTGTTGCAACATAATTTCATCATTTACTAAGCAACCCATACATGATATGACAACAATACTTAATGCATTTTCCAAGTAATGGTGTTCATTATCCAGCCGTCCCTTACAAAACTTATTGAATATTGTCATTTATAAGGTTGATTTTGTAAATCTGACCTTAATCACTTCACACAACAACAAGTTTTCTCTTTTAGACTGAAGCAAAGTGGAGTACCATATTTGGATAAAACACAAACTTTTGCCTCGAAGGTTGCAACAATTACATTATGTTGCTCTATACTTAGGAACTCATCTCTCCTCATATCCCTCAAAGTTCAGGGTATATACTTCTCCATACAGAAACCTATAAAATGTTTCTCAAGTCATGAGTAGTGCATTTACTAGTTGGCACTCAACATGAGACCACCACCACATTTTGGTGTCTCCCTTGAATCGGCATATCATTAACTCAACGCCAAATCACTCGACCTTATCCATATTATGAAGTAGCTCATGACAATCAACAAGAAAATCATAAGAAAATTTCAGTACCCATGAAGAATGAAGGTTTCAACCTTAAGAACCTAATAAAACCCTCATGTTTGTCTCTAGCCATTACATGCCCACAATGAGTCAGGGAAACATACCTATTTCCAACGACACATTTTCTATTGTCGGCGTTGTTGTTTCCACCTTTACAACTCAATTACTAACCAGATGCGAAATAGAGTGAAGAAATTCAGATACTAATATGTATCACCAAGATACCAATTGGATTCAAGTCATAACACGAATGAGTAGAAAGAAATGAGTTTTTCCTAAAGTCCTATAGCCTCTCAAAGAAAAGTACAACCGTCTCTTTACCGTTCCGCAAGACTTTACTAAACTCGTTTTTGTACAATGAGATCAACGAACCTAGGGTTCTGATACCAACTTTGTCACATCCCAGACCGTCGTGATTGGCACCCACAATAACCCTCCATTGGGAGAACCATTACTACAACCCAAACTAACAAATTTTATGAAAACTAAGGCATTTAAAGATACGGAAGGAGGTTTAAATGACAATAAAAATGGAGTCCCCATAAATTCCAGGGTTCAAATAAAATAATGAACCATAACTAATGCGGAAATTCAACCCCTAGAACCTGAAAGTCATTGTACTAAAACTCTAACAATTCAGAAGTCTAAGGAATATGGCTCAATCCCGTAAGCTAAAACATAACAGTATCTAAAGAACTAGTATAAGTCCGAAAAGAATGGACTTAAACAAAAGAGATCCATGGCAGCCGGAAAGATTTGGCTCACCCTTGAATCCGATTACGCTCAAAAGTCACCTAACTGAGGTCTGTCAGTAGCCACCTGAAGATGACCTGTACTCAACAAAGAAAGAGCAAGTGCAGTATCAGTAGACAACACAGTGTACTGGTAGGATCACACGGCTATCCCAGTAAGCACAACATATATTAGAATCACAACAAGGTAAATATGACATGTACAACATATATATACACATTTATTATCATTTTTAGAGCAACATACAGTCTTCTAATATCAAGCATCATTAAATATGAACGTAATCATCACAAGTAGATACACAACATAATTTAATGGTCCTCTCACGGAACCTAATTCAATGGTCCTCTCATGGAACCCATACCTAAACTGTTAGTGTACCAGAACATGATACCCGATCCAATTAGTGTGCCGAACGTGACACCCGATCCCATATATGCGCCGGAACGTGGCACTCGATCCAATATATATGTTGGTACGAGACATTTGATCCGAGTTAGTGTGTTGGAACATAACACTCGATCCATTCAACAAGCCACAATCACAATCACAATGTACATTCTCATAATCATACAATCAAGTGTTGATTCACAGCATACAATCATTCATTCATACTCATTTATGATTAGTGTGATCAATAATGAAACATTCGCATACATACATGCATTCCAATGAAGTAATTACTAACATATATCACACCAACATGAAATCACAACTATCACCTACCTCGAATCCAAGCTTGAATCCCCTAAGGCACTTGAATCTTCCCTTTCCGAATTCTTCCTGCTTGTTCTAGGTCTACAAACAGTTAATATACGCAAAGATCAACAATCAAAGGTCTAATTAATCGGATTATACAAATCCAATAACCCAAGACCCAACTCATGATCCTAAGGTGTAGCTAGGGCTTTTTCCCAGCATCCAATTCAGTTCCAAAACCCTCCCCCAACAATATGTGATCAAGATTCTAAGTTCTACGGATTGACAAAAGATTAGGGGAGTAAAATCCTTACTTTTAGCACCAAATTTCATGGAAAACTATCAAGAGCTCGCCTGGGTTGTCTCTTAGCTCTCAAAAACGAAAATTGCAGAATAATGGCGTTTTGGGGGTTTATTTCTGACTTAAGTCGCGACTGACCCGCTATGGCGGCCCACATCCCACCACAACAGCCTCGCTCTGGCGAGAATAATCCCTCCCTAGCGGCTTGCACGAAATCAGAAAGCTGTCACAACCCAGACCGTCATGATTGGCACCCACACTAACCCTCTGGTGGGAGAGCCATTACAACAACCCGAATAAACAACCTAACGAAAAACTAGGCATTTAAAGTTACAGAAGCAGGTTTAAATACATAAATTATATAGAGTTCTCATAAACTCCAAAGGTTTTAGCAAATAACTTAACCAAACTAATGCGGAAGACAAACCCAGAACCTGAAAGTCATTGTAACAAAACTCTACTAACGACAAGTCTAAGAACAAAGGGTACAACCCCGAAACTAAACAAACGCCTTAAACAAATAGTCTGTATCTGAAAAGAGTGGACTTAAACAAAATAGATCAATTGCAGCCTGAAAGAACTGGCTCACCTTGAATCCAGTCACGCTCAATAGTCACCTAGCTGAGGTCTATCAATAGCCGCCTAAAGACGCCATGTTCTCAACAAAGATCAAACAAGTGCAGTATCAGTACACAACCACAGTGTACTGATAGGATCACGTGGCTATCCCAATAAGTGAAACACATGCAAGTAACCACAACATTATAAATCAGGCATATACCGAACATATTCAATATTAGTCATCTTTTCGGATAAATGTAGCATTCCACATTCTCAATAATACACATTGGTTATCATTTTAGAGCAACAAACAGTCTTACAACCTCAATCACCATTAAATATGAACGTAATCATCACAAGTAGACACACAACACAATTCAATGGTCCTCTCACAGAACCCAATTCAATGGTCCTCTCACGGAACCTATACCCAAACTGTCAGTGTATTGGTACATGGTACCCGATCCAAGTTAGTGTGCCGAATGTGACACCCGCTCCCATATATGTGCCAAAACATGGCACCCGATCCAATATTATATGTCGGTACGTGACATCCGATCCCATTTAGTGTGTCGGAACGTGACACCGGCTCCATTCAACATACCACAATCATAATCACAACGTACATTCTCACAATCATACAATTAAGAGGTGATTCATGACATATAATTATTCGTTCATACTATTTACGATTAGTGTGATCAATAACGCAACATGCGCATACATACATGCAATATAATAAGGCAAGTACAAACATATATCATATAACATGAAATCACAACCATCACCTACCTCGAGACCAAGCTTGAATCCCCTAAGGCTCTTGAATCTTCTCTTTCCGGATTCTTCCCACTTGTTCGTGGTCTAAAAACAATTAATATATGCAAGAATAAAAAAAGGTCTAATTATTTGGATTATAACAAACCCAATAACCCTAGACCAAACCCAAGATCCTAATACCCAATTTAGGGCTTTTGCCACCATTAGTTTCAGATAAAAACCCTCCCCCAATAGTAATTAAACAAGAACCCAAGTTCTACAGATCGAAAAATGGATTAGGGGAGTAAAATCCTTACCTTTAGTGCTAGAAGAGGTGGAAAACTTTCAAGAAATAGCCCTGGGTCGTTCCTTAGCTCTCAAAGTCAGAAAGTGCAGAATAAAACGTTTTTGGGGTTTATTTTCGACCTCGTCCCACTACAGCGACCCCTCCCTAGCGTCTTGCATGAAAAAAGAGAGCTAAATTAAGAGTTCCAAACCCCCATTTCACAACACACCTTTATCCCATGACACTTGGAAAAACATGTTCATGCTAAGATCAGTTTCGAGAGTTCTACTCACCCGAATTCAATTCCGTAAAGTCGTACGGGTTCCTTAACATCTTAGATATCTACTCATGTGATCAAAATCTTAATTAAATCTCCCATTTGTTACCAGATTTCCATAGACCTCATTTACTCCGATTTCATCCAAATCTGGACTAGGTTGTGAAATTTCAAGTTTCTACGAAAAAATTTTCGACCTAAAAATTTTCCCCGTTGGCTTTTCCATAACGACAAAATCAGGTCGTTACAATAGATACCAATTTATCCATCAGTCGTCCCCGAGTGACAAACTAAAAAAAAGGGGTTAAAGTAACGGTGGAGTACTACCTGAATCATTGAATAGTTGGGAATATTTGTGTCGCATGTCCTTCTTAGCGAATCTCATTACCTCCTAAGGGTTTCACATCTCCAACCTCAAACCACCCAATTAAATACCTACACATCCTCCCATATAATGCCTCAATGAAGTCATCTCAATACTGGCGTGATAAAAATTATTGTATGTAAACTTAACTAACAACAAAAGTGATTCCCAACAACCACCAAAGTTGATCGTACACACGTCTGCAATATGTTATCAAGGACCTTGACACAATCATCCAGACGAATCCTTTAGCACTTAAGCATGATAAAATTCAAAATCAATACTCTCTCCGATTAGAAGTGAACCTGAGCCAACCAACACATACTCATAATACCCAACAATCATAGTTCTTAACAATATCTCCATCCCACAACATAAATTTCCATGAGCTTAAGTTATAAAAAATTGATCTTTAGAAATCAGATACTCATCAACGGATATGTCCAAGCATACAACCCTCCAACCACACTATCAAAATGCTAAATTTAGTAATTGTAGATTACCTCTTAAAAATAGTAGAATTGGATCCAATGATCCCCACATTCAACCACACATAATCGATACATGACCTCGACGACAAGATGAATATTAACATTGTCGGGACAACCATAATTACACATGGTAGCTCTTCTATGAATTCTCATAAACAAGGTAGTACATGTAGAACCATTGAAATACGTTAACAACTCCAAGGCAACGCCACATAAGTCATCTAAAATAACCACGTCTTCAAAAATCATCCCACTCAACCAAAAGAACATCGCAGGATCGGTACACCTGATACACCACTAGGGATCCACCCACAAAAGTGAAACCATGCGTGGGCATAGCTAGTGCATTATACTCACAACCATGTACAAAACGAAATAGACGGTTACATAAGAATTTATCGAATAACACTAAAGGTTTTTCTCTGAAGAGTCAATACCAGTTCTTTTCATTGAGTTGACCCCACATACTCTTCACATCATTCTACTGAAGTCCACACTCTCAATATTAACAACCATCATAAACACTCCGATCATTTACCTTACTCTAAACCAACACTTTTAAATGACTACCTTTCTTAGGTACTTTAACAATCAACAATAATAATTTTTTTGACTCAACCCAGGTGTAAGTCCTTTCAAATGCTCAATACCGAATACAATTGATCGTTTCTCATATTGCCAATTCATATCTTGACAAAATATATCACCACGAATGTAGACTTACCATGAAAATCTGAATTGTAAATTCAACCGCATAATACAATCCTCTTATCTATCAACATTAGCTTGTACCTTGAAGATTTTTATGAATTCATGGATCTTCGCTTTTCATTGATCGCATCACCATCGATCTTATAGTATCCTTCGCTAAAAATTCCATCGTACTCATTACTAAACTCAAAAACAAAACCAAAGCACTTATCATCACACTCGAGCTAATGTCTGTACACTCCTTTCTCAAGTGTTTTTCAATAGTTTTTAACCAATCTTATGGACCTGTGACACTATTACCATAGCCACAACAAAACGAATGAAATCCCACGTCTCTGAACCCAATTTTCTACCCCTCTGAAGATACCTCTTTAGTCTTTGCAATCAAATAAAATATTCTTGCTCTCGCCTCTTTCTAAAGGTTGTACCACGCCCCATTATTTTTTCTTCATTATGACTCTAGCTCTTTAAAATTCTATTCGAGTGGTGTCCCACCATCTCTTAAAACTTTCCATACAACCACGTTACCCACCAAAATTAGAAAACCACAACCTTAGATACTCGCAAGTCGTAATTACTATATAAAAAATTGCTTAACCAACAATTTTATTATATAGTTGCATCCCGTCACAATCCATCACGAACTCTTATTACCATTACGCTCAGTCAGCCTTGGCTATTACTACGAAGTCAACCTTTTCATCAACACGACACCTCAAACTCAGGTAAACTCATCAAATTCAAAGGACTAACCAATTTTATACACACTTTCTTACTAAAGTACTTCAATTTCCTTCATCCAAGTATACTCAATGGAACTTTCATTATCCATAAGCTTGTCATTTCGGTATCAGTCCACCCCTTTATGGCTTAAGATAAAATCACCAGTCCTCATACTACCATCTTTCTTCTTAACAAACAAGACTGGAGCACCCCATGGGGAAGCACTAGGACGGATGAAACCTTTATCAAGAAGCTCTTGGATTTGAGCCTTAAGTACTCTTAATTCTACCTGAGCCATGCGATAAGAAGGAATGGGGATAGGGCGAGTGCCAGTTTCCAAGTCAATACAGAAATCTATATCTCTATTCGGAGGCATACCAGGCAAATTAGTAGGAAACACTTCTCTAAATTCTGACACCACAGGAAATAGACTCAATAGAGGGTGACTCAACCTCAATATCCTTAATATAAGCTAATTACACAAAACAATCCTGCTGCACCAATTTCCTACTCCGCACGAAAGATATGACCTTAGCTGACTTAGGCTTGTACCCCCTTCCCACTCTAACATTTCCCTACCCGGGATCTCTAGAGTTACCGACTTAGCATTACCATTAAGCACAAAATAATATGGGGACAACCAAGTAATGTCTAAGATTATATCAAGTCAGTCATATCCCGCATAACCAAATCAACCCAAATTTGAAAAACACAACTGGACAACACGATATACATGGGTGACTATGACTGACTCTTCATCGGGGTAGCAACATGGATGGGGCATCAAGTCTATCACAAATCATATAAAATTCTGAGGTAAATCACACAGACACATAAGAATAAGTACAACCCGAATCAAACAACACATAAGCCATCCGGTCACAAACAATAATAGTACTTATGATCACTAAATCAGACCCTCAGCCTTGGTCTTACCCGGAAGGCATAAAACTGAGCCCAGTCATCTTGACGGTCAACCTCTTTTCCTGGATGCACTGCTCCTCTACCCGCATTACTATTTCCCCGGCCTCCACGGCCTTGCTGATTTCCTCCTCATATGCCCAGGTTCTCCACAGTTTTAACACACTTAATAACTTAACCAAGTAAACATCACTGCTATTGGAGCAGCCATATCATGATTCTTTTTGATATATCATCAATTCAAGAAATACAACTTCTAACCTCAATTGGCATAACTTAATTTCATCATTCTCTAAACAACCCATACATGTTATGACAACAATACTAAATGCATTTTCCAAAGTAATGGTGTTCATTATCTAACCGCCCCTTACCAAAACTTCTTGAATGTTGTCACCTATAAACTCGAATCTTCAAATCTGACCTTAATCCCTTCACAAGTGACGATAGTAGCTAGTGAGCCCCACAAAACTCTTAATTGCAGTCACAGAACTAGATCATACCCAATTCCCGATTGCTTCAATCTTTTGGGGATCTACCATTACCCTTCCCTTGAAACTACATGCCTCGAAAAGGAAATCAAAGTTAATCAAAATTCACATTTAGAAAATTTCGCATATAATTTTTCTTCCCAAGAACACCCAGAATAATAATAAGATGATCGGCATGCTCTTCTTCACATTTTGAATAAACCAAAATGTCATCAATAATACTATAACAAACAAATCAAGAAATGGTTTGAACACACCATTCATCAAACTCATGAAAGCTGCAGGCGCATTTGTCAACCCAAATGACATAACTAGAAACTCATAGTGCCCATAGCGGGTCCTAAATGCCCTTTTTGGCGTATCCTCAGACCTAATCTTTAACTGATGATAGCCAGACCTTAGATCAATCTTAGAGCAAATTGATGAACCCTGCAAACTGGTCAAAAGATCATCTATCTGAGGCAGTGGATAATTGTTCTGAATGGTGACCCTATTCAACTGTCGGTAGTCTATACACATCCTCTCTTGCTAGTGATGATGTTACCACTTGGTTTCTCTAGTTCGGACCATAGAGTGAAGGAGGAAAGATACCAATTTGTAACACCCAGATACTAATTGGATTCAAGTCATAGCATGAAGGAGTAGAAATAAGTGAGTTTTTCCTAAAGTCCTATAGCCTCTCGCAGAAAAGTACGGACGTCTTCGTACCGTTCTGCAAGACTCTACTAGACTCGTTTTGGTACAATGAGATCAACGAACCTATGGCTCTGGTATCAAAATTTTCACGACCCAGACCGTTGTGATTGGCACCCACACTAATTCTCCTATGGGAGAACTATTACTACAACCCGACTAAACAACTTAACGAAAAACTAGGTATTTAAAGATACTGAAGCAGGTTATAGAGTTCCCATAAACTCCAAAGGTTTTAACAAATAACTTAACCAAACTAATGGGGAAGACAACCCCTAGAACAAGAAAGTCATTGTACCAAAACTTTACTAACGACAAGTCTAAGAACAACGGGTACAACCCCGAAACTAAACAAACACCTTAAACAAATAGTTTGAGTCCGAAAGAGTGGACTTAAACAAGAGAGATCCATGGCAGCCTGAAAGAATTGGCTCATCCTTGAATCCGGTCACACTCAATAGTCACCTAGCTGAGGTCTATCAATAGAATCCTGAAGATTCCATGTACTCAACAAAGAACAAGCAAGTGAAATATCAATGCACAACCACAGTGTACTGGTAGGATCACACGGCTATCCCAATAAGTGAAACACATGCAAGTAACCACAATATTATAAATTAGGCATATACCGAACATATACAATATTAGTCATCATTTCGGATCAACGTAGAATTCCACATTCTCAATAATACACATTGGTTATCATTTTAGAGCAACAAACATTTTTTCAATGTCAATCATCATTAGATATGAACGTAAACATCACAAGTAGACACACAACACAATTCAATGGTCCTCTCACGGAACCCAATTCAACGGTCCTCTCACGGAACCCAATTCAACGGTCCTCTCACGGAACCCAATTCAACGATCCTCTCACGGAACCTATACCCAAACTGTCAGTGTACCGGTACATGGTACCCGATCCAAGTTAGTGTGCCGAATGTGACACCCTCTCCCATATATGCACCGAAAAGTGGCACCCGATCCAATATCGTATGTACGTGACATCCATTCCCAGTTAGTGTGTCGGAACGTGACACCCGCTCCATTCAACATACCACAAACACTATCACAATGTATATTCTCACAATCATACAACTAAGAGATGATTCATGGCATACAGTTATTCGTTCATACGCATTTACGATTAGTGTGGTCAATAATGCAACATTCGCATACATACATGTAATATAATGAGGCAAGTACAAACATATATCACACAACATGAAATCACAACCATCATCTACCTCGAATCCAAGCTTGAATCCCCTAAGGCTCTTGAATCTTCCCTTTTCAGATTCTTCCCGCTTGTTCGTGGTGTAAAAACAATTAATAGACGCAAGGATCAACAATCAAAGGTCTAATTATCCAGATTATAACAAACCCAATAACCCTAGACCAAACCCAAGATCCTAATACCCAATTTAGGGTTTTTTCCAACATTAGTTTCAGATCAAAACCCTCCCCCAATAGTAATTAACCAAAAACCCAAGTTCTACGGATCAAAAAATGAATTAGGGGAGTAAAATCCTTACCTTTAGTGCTAAAAGAGGTGGAAAAACTTCAAGAAATAGCCTTGGGTCGTTCCTTTGCTCTCAAAGTTGAAAAGTGCAGAATAAAATGTTTTTTGGGTTTATTTCCGACTTAAATCGCGATTGTCCCGCCACAGTGGACCTCCTCCCGCTACAACAGCCCCGTCCTAGCGGCTTGCACGAAAACAGAGAGCTAAATTAAGAGTTCCAAACCCCCATTTCACAACACACCTTAATCCTATGACACCTAGAAAATACTTGTTCACGCTAATATCAGTTTCAAGAGTTCTACTCACCCAAATTCAATTCCGTAAAGTCGTATGGGTTCCTTAACATCTTAGCTATCTACTTATGTGATCAAAATCATAATTTTATCTCCCATTTGTTAAAAAATTTCCCTAGACCTCAATGACTCTGATTTCGTCCAAATCTCGACGAGGTTGGGAAATTTCAAGTTACTACAAAAAAAGTTTTCCGGCCCAAAATTTTTCCCTGTTGGCTTTTCCATAACGACGGAATAAAGTCGTTACAAGAGCTAAATTAAGAGTTTCAAACCCCCATTTCACAACATGCCTTCAACCCATGACACTCAGAAACTACCCGTTCACGCTAAGATCAGTTTTAGGTGTTCTACTTGCCCGAATTCAATTTTGTAAAGTCGTACGGGTTCCTTAACGCCTTAGCTATCTACTCATGCAACCAATTTCATTATGACACTTGTCATTCATTACCACATTTCCCTGGACTCACATAACTCCAATTTCGTCCAAATCTGGACTAGGCTAGGAAATTTCAAGTTACTACTCAAAAGTTTTCTGGCCCCAATTCTTTCCCCATTGGCTTTTCCCTAACGACGGAAATAGGTTGTTACACAAATGGAGCCAAGTACAAAGATTTCTCAAGTCATTTTGACTTTAAAATAGTATATAAAATAGGATTCACTCATCTAAATATGTATTTGAGAAAAGAGAGAAAAAAATATAATGAAAACAAATCCAATTTCTATTTATGGATAAAGTAAACTTTGATTGTCTGATTTTGACTTTTCAATTGTCTCTTTTACTTGTTATATTTGATAAATCAAGCAAAGAGATTTTTTTTTACCTATTATACCCTCAATTTATTTAGATAGTTAATGTTTTGAAAAAGGTAGAACCTCTTTAATGAATAGATTGATTTTGAAATTCTATTAATTAATAGGGGTATAATGATAAACTCAATATACCAATTATTATTTTCTTAATAGGTGTGTCAAGTAAAAAATGAACAAGTAAACAAGGACAAGGAGAGTATGCTAAACAATGTTGTTATTTGACACGACACTTTTTTGACATAAATGGCAGGACTGGATTTAAGGACTACAATGCCCTTTTGCTCTTTTGGCTCCAAAACCATCTAAATTTCCTTCAAAAAACAAAACCACATTTGATTTTTATTTTTTACTTTCTTCCAATATCTTTACTTTCCATTTATTTTACTCATTTTATTTCTCATTCTAGAAAATGTTTCTCAATTTTCTCATGTTTGGTTGAATTAAATGTTTTGAAAAATATTTTTCAAATCAACTTATTTTCCTCAAATTACAATTTTTTTTCTTACCTCACTCCGTACCCCAACTCTCCCCATTCAAAAAAATTTTTTTTTTTTTTGAAAAAATCAATTTATTTTGTCTCTACCACTCACTCCTTAGCCCCTCTGCTCAACAACAAAAAAATTAACAACTTAAAATTTATTTTTGAAAAATAGTTCAAATTTAGATTTTTTTTTTGAGTTTTTTACCCACCTCAATCCCTACCCCCGCTCCCACAAAAAAATTTAAAAGTATTTTTTAGAAAAAAATAATAAATTTTCATTTTCCTTAGCCCACACTTACCTCAACCACCTATCAGGGGGGGGGGGGGGGGGGGGGGGGGGGGGGGGGGGGGGGGGGGGGGGGGGGGGGGGGGGGGGG
>JAJOOO010038150.1:0-16633 GCA_029582685.1 Solanum piurae
GAAGGTCACCTGACACGGCAAGGGTGAGAAGCAAGATGATTTATGCAAGCTCCAAAGACAGGTTCAAGAGAGAGCTTGATGGATTCCAGGTAGAGCTGCAAGCAACTGATCCTACAGAGATGGGGCTTGATGTTTTCAGAAGCCGAGCTGGTGGAATTGAATGTTGAGTGCGTGAGTGTCTTGTTTATGTTAAGTGATTATAGTTTTGGGGAAGTAGAACTTGGTTAGTTATACTACTGGCTTGTCGTTCCCGATCACCTTACTCTTTAAAGTCTCTTCTTCTCAGAGAACTTCAATACTTTTTAATCCATGTTATATTGTTACTCATGAAATCAAGGAGCTATCTTGTTACATTGAGCATCATTGTTTTCTTTACATTGATCTTTTAAGTCTCATCTATTCAGAGAACTTCAATAGTCTTTGATACATTCTCATTGTTACTCATGAAGTCCAGGAGCATCTTGTCACTTTGAGCATAATTATTTCTTTACCATGCACTTAAGTTGCTTCCTTTTGCACCCTTCCCCCCCCCCCCCCCATAAGAAAATAAAAACTGCCTGGATTGAGGTACAAAATATACTCGCACACAGACACAAACACAAACACAGTATGTTTAGCTACTTCTCATCATTCCCTTGGTTATGTTGCTTTTTTGCACGAGATGTCTTTTCAGTCGTGGCTTAAGTACTAAAACTGGATTGTAGTGCTAATGGGAGAAACCTATAAACAGAAACTACTTTGCTATAGGAAATAGCATTGTGCATGCCCATCTTGTGTGCTTGGTTGGAGAATCAGTAACAAGTAGGCTTGAATCAAGAAATGCTCTGAGTTTTAAGTTGCACGAGCGAACTTGCTGAACCTAATGTTACTGCATATGCCTATGAGTACGTGTGGTGAGAGATAAGTTGTTAGTAACACAAAGTAGACGAAAGATAGTCGAAAGGTAGTCTCATTTTTTTTCTTTATTGAAGTATGTCTTTATATATATATACAGATTTTGCTCTAGATAAGGCAAAATTGAGGAACAAGATCCACATTGATGACATTTACTAGTTGGGAATATGTTTGTCTTGTTATAGGACTCTAATATTGTTACTATTACTATTATTTATATACATCTAACCTATTTCACTTCTATTTTATTTGGTATCATGATGACATGAGTTGAGCTTATGTGGGGAAGGATTCAAACATCCAACTCCAACTTGTTTCAGACTGAGGCGTATTTGTTGTTATTATGTATTTATACACGTGTCAATAGCCGCATGACAGAATTTCAGACCATGGAGGTTTTCAAAAGTCTCTATTCCTAAGAGGGTGAAAATCTCGTCTCCCATACAAAAGTTTTTGGGAATAGAAACTGGATTAATTCAGATGAATGAAAGTTGAGGAAATTGAGCAAACATGGACAGTGAGAATTCTATTGGCTTGAGATTGAGGTGTACTTGTAATTGTTGTAGACAAAGAATAATGAACAAGGAGCATACTGAAGTATTGTTTAACAGGTGTACAAATTACAATTATGGTTCAATCCAAAAAAAGTTGAATTGTTGTATGAATCTTCACGAACCATGTTTTTCAATGACTAATGACAATCAAGAGGAATTGGGTCATTTGCACTTTTGTTCCTATTTTGTGTTGGTTTTTAATTATGTTTCTTGTAATAAATAATCTTTTTTTGCGGGGTATGAGCTTTTACTTTCGTTATCATAATATCTCATGTAATATCCGGGCATGATATAAAGAACGCAAGTTTGATTACTAAAGGGTAGAAATTAAAGACCAACTCATTTAAAAGACAAAATGTGCCATTTAATTAATGTTTTTCTGGTGTATAGCAAACTTTTTGATTTTTCTAACATGAATTTTTTGTCCCCAAATGGGTGTAACTCAATTAAACATAAGTATATTGTTTGAACGGAAGATAGTGAATGTGCACACATACCAAGGGCAGTTCTACCCCACAAGTGTCCCTGGAATTCAAAATTTTGAATTTGTTTTTGTCTAATGTGGGTAAAAAGCAGTCAATAATGCATCCCTCTTTACAGAAGGGGTTGATAAGGTTAGACAGATTGTTTTTCTTTCTTAGTTTTTTTGGTCTAATATTTTCAATTCAAGTCAAAATAAGAAAAGTTACAAGCACCACTAGACTCATGCGTTGATTGAACGTTAATGGGGTCTGATGTTTTTTCTCACTCAAATAAGAAGGTGACACCTTATATATAGTGACATGGTTCAGAACATGTTTTTGTTGATCTATGATTTTATTGGGGTTAAGAAAAATAGTGCTCATTTACAAGAACACAACGTGAATTTTTGTTATAGAATTGATTAAGATAACGAGAGTTGAAACCAAAGTTTCTTACTAAGCTCCATTAAGTGAGCTAACTCTTCATGTTCGTTATCGTTCTCATTTTGGGGCTTATATACTCTTCTTTGTTCCAATAACAACCATAAGAAAATAATATGAAAGACAGCTTCAGAAATATTTTAGTGGTCATAAAATAACTCTTACTAATTTGACCACCAAGGGTCCATAGCTCAGTGGTAGAGCATTTGACTGCAGATCAAGAGGTCACCGGTTCGAACCCGGTTGGGCCCTTCAAAATTTTAACTTTTTTTTTTGGTTACTCAACTTCATGTTTGTAATCAATTTCTTTATTATTGAAACGCGATATCTTACCTTTTTTTTGTTACTCAACTTCATGTTGATTAATCACGTTTAAAAGTTACTAAAGTTCATGTAATCAATTTCCTTATTATCGAGAGGATATCTTATATTGTAATTTCCGTCAGTGAGGTGGTCGTTAATGAAATAGGGTGGTAACCATAATATGATAACAGTGTATGTGTATGAGTTTAGGAAAACTATAGAATTTGATGATTCAACAATATATCCAGTGCGATTTCATAAGCGGGGTCTAATATATCCAGTGCGATTTCATGAGCGGGATCTAGAGATGGTGGAATGTACACAGACCTTATCTTACCATTCAACAGTGCGATTTCATAAGCGGGATCTAGATATGGTGGAATGTACACAGACCTTACCCCTACTTTCCAATAGACCCTCAACTCAAGAACAAGAACAAAATTCAATCACTGAAAAAAAAGAAAACTAATAAACAAACACACAATAGTTCAAGAAATGAAAGTAAATCTTTTGTTGTACCATTCCATCAATACGGTAAATTTTACTCTAAACATTCATAAGCTACTGAATAAAAATGTTTCTCTCAAAGAAATACATATGGCAACATGAAACTATATGATTTTCCTGTACATGTACACTTCTCTAGTTCTCTACAAAAATACACAATTCAGTACACTATCAAAAAAAATCGAGGGGAGGTGTATTAGTTACTGGAGTTTAATACCTTTTGCCATTGCTGCTTCTTTAACAGCTTCTGAATTTCCTTCAGCCTCTGACAAACTGAGATAAGATTTCCACAGCATTACAGAGAATGGATATATAGACAGAGCTCTCTTCAGGAAACTGACGGAAAGGGACGGGGAACCTGTAAGATCATGCAAAATATCTGCAGCTTCTACCCATACATATTCTGGCGCAACAGGAACAGCTTGAAATAATGCACTTATCAATAGAGCACTTCCCCAGAAGGAGACGCCACCAGAAGCGTTAGCTGGACTTGAGGTTCTCGTTAACTGCTTGCATACACAAATTGCCAGATGATAGTTGGAAGGAAGTATCCCCATTAAGCTCTCAACCATGTCGACAAAGTTGGTGAGTTCATCTTTCTTTTCAGGTAAGAGAGATGGACCATACCATGCTTCCAGAGCTGTGTTGACCATGGAAGGCTCCAATGACACCGGACATAACAATTTGCCAACTAGCTGCCGGACTCTAGGCTTCTTAATTCTTTGGATGAATTGTCTGGACAATGGCTCAGATGTTACGGAAGCACGCTTATCAGCCAAATAACCAGACAGAAGTCTCAATACTTTCCCATCACTGTCCAAATTCTCTGCACGCGGAAACAAAAGACGTTCTCTCACACAGTGATTGTAACTCTCAGCAGAAGCAGCCTCCAATGCCCTATCAATGGCTAATTGAGCTTCAGTGTAGTCATTTTGTAATAGCTTATAGATGGAACAGTTCAGCATCCCAAATACATAATCATTCGGGCAAGAATTGGAAAAGAGAGCAGCAATATCAGATACTGAAGCAGACTCTGGTAAAGACTGGGAGTTGTCACTATCTACTGCGTCCAGACAACTATTTTGAGAATATCTGTGTTTCCGTGAAAACTGGAACCATCGAGCCATTAATCCCTCAACAAAATCTCTTTTCCTGTCTTGGAGTGCGCATTGGACATACTGGTTCCAAATACATTGCACTCCAGGAACTTCCTCAAACCAGTTATCTAAAGCATCTTCAAAACCTTCAAAACTTCCATCTGCAAAATCATACTCTGCCCGAGCTAACATCAGAACAAGTTCTAAACATGATGGATACAACGTGACATAGTTCTCTAACAAACTCTTACTACATTCTAAACCCTTAAGCACCACTACACATCTAACGTGATTGACCGAAAACAGGTGTGCTGCCCTGAGATTTGCTTCATCTTCAAGAGACTCTCTATCGATGTATAATGCTAGAGAATCTACTGCTAATTCCATCAGAGAGACACCACGTTGCTTCTCATCAAAGGTCAAGTCAGTAGACGGCCAATCTATGGAAGAAAGTTCTTTCTGATATTCAAATCGCTGCAGAACGGTAACAGGAAGTTTCCTGTACACAACCAAGTAGACACAACAGACCCAGAAAACACATTTATCAGAAATGGTTAAGCATGTAATGATATCAGGAAGAGACAGTCTGAACGGGCTATCAGATTTCTCTTCTGTGGGATATAGCTCATTGATTTTATCAATGGCTGTAGCAATATTCCCAGACATGCACAGACAATTCATCATCTGCAAAAGTATATCCAATATGCCATCACTGGCAAAAAGAACATTTCTGTCAGATACAGATGCATGGCGACACAGGGCCAAGAGTGCAGCATCATACGCAGCCAACCTCTCATCCAGCTGTGTTCGACTATTTATATATAAAAGCCAGAGTTCGTAAGAGCCTTCAGTGTGCTCAACCTGGATTGCAGAATAAGAAGTTTTATCAGTATCTATGTGGATAATGAAGTGACTCATAGACCAACTCACAAGTCAAAGTAAAACCTCCGCTGAAGTGGATTTATGACAATTTTTCAGGAAGCCCATCTATTAGGATGAAGGCTAATACATAACTTGGAGAAGAGGCCTAAAACTAGGGGTGGGCATTTGGTTCGGTTTGGTAAAAGAGAAAAACCAAAACAGAACCGAAGTTAATTTGGTTTGTACCTTTTATGTTGGGTGTTTGAACATGACATAATTACATCAATTTGATAAGGATATGTGATAATTACATTTGACTTCCAGAATTGAGAAGATACTACTACAGTAGAATGCAGTAGAACAATATATCTAAATTCTAAAGTCAAATAGGCATTGGAAAAGGAATGAATTCAAATACAAAATAAAATTTCTTTTTTTTGTGAGACATCATTGCAAATTAAATGGTGATTTATAAAATGCTTTTTCAAACAGTTAGCCATGCTAATAAACCTACTGTCCATTTTGCAAAAGTAACATCATTTCCCACGTTGAGAGGCAACTGAAATCAGAAATAGCATATGTATGCAGAAGTTCAGTTATTCGGTTTAATCGGGTTCTCAACCGAATCCGAACCGAAAAACCAAAATTTTGAAAACTTTAAACCGAAAAAACTGAACCAAAATAAATTTAAAAAAATTTAGTTCGGTCGGTTTTCACAGTTTTAACCTAATAATGTGTAAACAAACTGGTGTTCTCTGATGCAATTAAAAAAATATTTGGCGCACCATCAGAGCTATTAGCTACCATATTCCTATGCCTATAATGTACAAAACTACAAATGTTTTTCAGCGCATAGACTTCCTAATAGTATTAACACCTTGAACCAAATAAAATATTCTGTTTTAACAGTAGTAGAGTTCAATGTTGAATTACTGCATACCGCACATTTGAACATGTCATCCTTTCCAATGGACTTCTGACTGCTATAGTAAAGTAACAGGTAAACAATCCAGACAACTGCTGACGTAGGATTAACTTCCAAAGCTCGAGCAAGGAGTTTAAGAGCCTACATGTTTACGCGAAATTTAGAAGGATGAGATTACTGACCATCCAAATATCTAACCCATAATCACCACCAAAAAACATACCTGTAACCTTCCCTTCGGTTTATTAGCCTCCTGACTGAGATTAAGAAGAGCCATCTCTACAATCTGGTCATCATCAGCGGATAGTTCCTTGCATGGACCCTGTTAAGTTATTAGAAGATTAGTTACAGCACTGACAGCACGTGCCAAAGAAGGGAAGCAACTATTTATCTGCTTGCAACGGAAGGTTGAAAAAAACAGCAAACTCGATCCTATACAAGGACAGGGAACAAAAAGGGATATTCCACCATTGATGACTAAAAATCCAGATGATGAAACTCCTATAGCGGAAGAAGGCTAGGAGCATTATAGTGAAATGGGAAGTTAAAAGAGCCCCCGGAAAGGACCTAGTAGCATGATATAAAAGGTCATAACCAATAACACGGCATTTGCATTCTTTAGATAGATTCAGATGCCTCGACAAGTAATTACAATCCCAAAGAAAAATAAAAATAGAATATGACCCAGAAAAACCAAAATATAATTAAGTTAAAGAGTTCGTACAATCACCAAATTCTTCTCACAGACAGATACTGTTTTGGCAAGCAGCAAGGAGATGCAAAATGATTTTTCTTGATTCATGTATGGAAAATTAAAATTAATACTTCCAGATGCACTGGTATTTCAAAGGCAAGTTTTCTATAATAGTTGATAAAAATAAAAGTTCAGCTTTTTCCAAAAGCGTTATATAAGTAGCTAAAAATTATCTTTTTTCCTCCCCTCATTTCATCCCCCACACCAATGCATTATTAGAAAAGAACAGGACGATTCGACAAACCGATGATCCATTTCTGCTTTGAAAATAAAGTGATTGCCTATTCCAACCCTGGACCTCAACACGAGCATTAGCGCCATGAAATAACGGCCCGTCAAATGGCAAATCAGTGGGCAGCTGACTAGAGAGAACAAAGGTAAGACTGAAGCACTTCACCCACAGTTGGCTGTACTCATGACTTAGAATGGATTTAGATGACTGCAGATCAGCTTTCAGAACATCCAAGCCAACCAAATAAGTTGGGGGAGCCAAACCAAGGCAGTCAAGTGACTTGGTAAGAGTTCTTTCGGCAGAAGATAGCTGTCCTTGAGTTGGTGATCCAACCCTGTCTACAGAAGAAAACAAGTAACAAAAATTTAACTCCACATGTTGGACATGAAGGAACTGCCAGGATATCTTACGCATTTCAAACAGAAGATCCATACCATCGTTATCCAATGTCACCTTCATTCTACTGCCAGAAGAGTAGTCTCTAACATGTTGCCAAGAACACTCAGGATTATTGCATTTCCCCCGAAGTTCAAAGATACAAAGTGGCCAAAGCGGGTCAATGGTAAAATTGCAAGAGTAAGACCCACTCTTACTGCCAATTAAATCCAGTGAAGCTGCTTCAACTGAGACCGCACTTGAAATGCTTGGAATGGTGCTGCTACCAAAATTGTCTTCCCCCTGATCATGAGAAGTTTGTACAATGGAATTTCTAATCTGTAATTTGAGTAAATCCATGGAATCTGAAGCCTTAAAGTCTAAGATAGCACTCTTTAATATAGGATATGAAAAGGTAAATGAGCTTGCGAACTGAGATTTGTCATCGCCTGTGGTGATACAACTATCTAAACAAATATAAGAGGAAGGGGATGCAGAATTAGAACCAAACTTCTCATTATTGCACTGATGGTCCACCTCAGCAGGCATCTTAAACATCGTACTCATCACATCACGACCTAATAAAAAGTTCAAAAGGAAAGAGAAATAAAAAAAGTTGGCCCAAACAGAATAAAGAATGTCAATCTCTGAAATGATAATTTATGACAACTTCTTGTTATATGACGTCCAAAAGAGCATGGACATCATGACCTTCAAAAAATATGAATTCGTGATGAACATTCTGGAGAATTGAAACCAAAAGTGTACAAAAATAAGAAAGAAAATAGTTGCTCCTAACACCTAGTACAACCATACAAGTGATGCAACAAAATGAATTTTGCCTGTCCAGGAAACTACATCAAATAGTGGATATGGTGAAAAAGCCAAACCAGCTAAGCTTACCATATATGCAATACAAGCTAGTTCACGATAACAACTTGATTATTATCACACTCACGTTAGATCTGCTGTTGCCAAGATCTTTTAGTCTTATTAGAGATTTGTATGTCTGTCAAAATAAGTTCAAGGATGTAGAGAACCTTTGGCTTTAGAAAACCCTTAATTTGTTTTAAGAAAACAAAGTACTCATTGAAATGAAATGGACCCAAATAGAGCACAATAAATACAAAGGATTCACATAGCTGAACCCAACTAGTTTGGCATTGAGGTTGATGGATCGTTTGACATCATATATATTTTTCAGCTACAACATCCAATTAACTATTGAGTAGTCCTTGTAATATGTCCTTTGTATACAGGATACTGTGCATCTTACTAAATCCATTTATTACATTCTATTAGAAGTATTTGTTGTTTATCTAAAAGCATCGCACTACCAAATAGCCAAAAAGATATTTTAGTGTTTAATAAAATTCTGATTTACAGATCATATGCATGCATAGGTCAAATTGTGATCAACAGAGATGAGCTACTGCAGAGAAAGATGTCCATAAAGGAACACTACCTTGAAAGTCAGATCCTTGTTGTGGCTCAGTCTCTTGCTCTGAATCGGCGCATAATCTATCGCCTATTACCCCCCTTCCCACAAGTTCATTATTTTCTGTTCTTCCTTCAGCTACAGCTTCCAGGCTCTCTTGTGGGCACTCCTTCTGGCACAAAGTTCTCATCCTTAGTCTTTCAAAGAGCTGAGAGCGCAAAGTTGCTTCAAGGATTAAAGAATCCTGAGAATTGTCCATTGTTGATTGCCCCTCTGATGCATTGTTCGTATTCTTGTCCATGTCAACTTTGGATTTTTGCTTTCCTTGATAGTCCAGATGGTTTTCTGGAGATTTATCTTCGAACAGAAATGTCCCTTCATCCTCATTTCGAGACATACTGAAATCCTCAGAAGGGGAGCACATGTTATTTGCACCATTATCTTCCTTATGAGGCTTGAATGTGATACAATCAGGCTCGCTGCAGGGATCAGATGCCAAATTGTAATGCTCTTGAACACTGGAGACATTTTGAAGAGCGACATTATTTGGATGGACATTGAAATTGGATTTATGTTGATTGTTAAAGTCAAATGTAGGCTGCACTGCACAACTTGAAGAGGGAATTGAATGCAAATTAACATTAGAAATTGCAGGTAAGGAGCCCAATCCAATTCCAGTCTCGTCAGGAGACCCACAAGACAGTAACAAATTTGGATTTCCCATCATAAGATCTCGAAGCTGGGCTGAGTATTGTTCTCTTCTACTGTATAGGTGAGAGCATCTAGCATTAGCTTCAATCAAGGCCCTTTGAGCCTTTCGGTAAGATTTCAGAGCATTTCTTTCTTCAATCTCGCACTTGCGGCGATATTCCTGTGCATCTTCCAGTTCTTTATCTTGAAGTTCTTCTAAATTCAACAGTGGCTGCAAGTCTATTCTGCTGCTTCCACTAATATTCGGCTTGTCACAGAAGTTCCAAAAGCTTGGAAAGTTCAGAGATGTCTTTCACAAGGGGAAAAAGAACTATCAGAAATATGCAATTCTAAGCTTTGGTTATAGAAAAAGAAGGGGCGAAGAAAAACACAGGAAAGAAGAAGACAGAAAAAGGCAGAAACGTACAACATTGGCCACAGCATTGCTGCCCGCACCATGGGTGAAGGCTGCAATATTGTTACCATCGGGAGAAGGCTTCTGTGTGTTTTCATTAGATCTGACTAGATTGCTGCCGCTCTTTTCAGTTACATTAACACCAGCAAGCCCAGAACTCACTTTCTTCTGTAAAAGAGGCTGATTGTACTGACTACATAGTTCAGCAGCATGCTCTGCCTTGTCCTTAGAATGAAAAAAAGGGGAAAAGATAACAACTATCCGTGAAAAAAGTACAATAGCACAATCAAATGCACATGAAGCTAACACGAGTTGACAAGAGACAATAAAATATCTGCAATAAAAGTTCACCGAAAATCAATATAGATGCAATACAGAAAGCATGTTTTGACTAACCCCCCACCACACCACACCACGCACACAAAAAAAAGCCCCTACGCTATCACCAGTATATACAGCTTAAAAAATACAATGACAAAAATCAAGCCTTCCTACTGTGTGATCTTTCCTGTTAGAAAAAAGGAAGGATAGCTTTGTCCATTTCTACAAGTTTACACCTCGGAATCATGCAGTGGAAACCAAATGAAATTTCATATAACCACCATCTCACAACAACAACAACAAAAAAGAGTAATTTCATATGTTCATTTTCAGAATCCAAGAGGAAGTTGGCATTATCAGGTAATTTCCTTGCCATAATACTCAACTACATCATCGTTTAATGGTCAAGTTCACAAGTCAGAAACAAAATCAATAGAAAAAGAAAGATTTGATAAATGCCCGACCAGAATTGATACAGTGGAAGTGACATTATATCAAATGTATCGGAGTGTTGCATATACAAGCATGCTAGGTCCAGGATGAGGAAATCTAGGTAAAAAAAACTTTAACCATGAATAACACAAAACCTCAGCTTCAATGAAAATTTTGGAATGGAAAGCATTGAATCTCGTCATAAAGAGTCATTATCCTTCATTTTCAAAATGGCCCTTACTAAGCAAATTGTAGTAGTGGACAGGAAGAAGAAACAAAGTTAATAGGAAAAGATTATATACCTAGATCATTTAGGAATACATAGTAAACAAAGTTTGATTGGCAAGACCCGTCATTTTAGCTTGTCGATCCATCCTATTTCAAACAAATTGGACCTTTAACATTGCTAAAAGTTTAACACTCCAAATGAATTAGGTAGATAACTTGTGTGGGCTCCCTTTGAAAAAAAAACCTCTCTTAATGATGCGACGTAGCAGCTTAACTATAAAAAAATTGAAGTCATAAAAAACAGATGATATACATAGGAATAAATAAGAACATGGATGACGTAATATAGTCCTGGATGGGGCGAGATACTCCAAGTATAAGCGAAGAAGGAATGTCAACAAGATCAAAACTTCTCATGCTTGATCCTAGGGACTAATTGCTTTGGCTGAATAGAAAGGAATGGACAAGAATGAGACTGCACTTAAGAGTCAAGACAGTACCTTATTCACCATTCCATCTCTATTTATTTCCTTCCCATTCTAACCCATTACCCCTTATCACAGGCCTCAAGGTAGTCCATACAACCAGTGTAAGATAATGAAGAACAAGAAAAGAAAAAATAATCCAGAGAACCTGATAATGAAGAACAAGACAAAGAAAGTACAACCTCTATTTTTAATATTTTCAAGGTGTCTCCTGTTGACAAATAGTTATTCTAAGGTTTTTATCAGATTATATCAATGTTCTATTAAACCCCTATGGAAACAAGCACCTTATACTTTATAATATCTGCATAGGCACTTAGATTAAGCATCTCTTGCCAAAAGGCTAGACAATTATTTCAATCCACTTGGCACAGAAACTTTATCTTCACTATCTTACCTCTGGAAGATACCGTCTTCTAGTGCAGTAGTTGCAGTAATAGAGGAGAAAACTTTTACTAAATGGAAGACTTTTGGGCTAGTGAAACTAAGTTCAAAATATCCACACAAAGGCTCCATGCGCCAAAACGATATTGAACCAGTCATTCAATGCCCATTCTCACGCTTGATGTTAAAACATTAAACATAGACAACCAGATGGGGATTATTGTGATAAACACGAGAATTTACCAATTTATTGGCAGCTTTACTTGCGATTTCTTTTGATGAATTGCTGGAACTCTGATTGAGATTCCTTACGGTATCTATACCTGTGGCAATAAGCTCATTTGAATTTCACAGCAACTAATGTCATTAAAAGAAAGCTGCTTGTATATATAAATAGAGTATGTGTACCATCTTTGAGAGTGAGAGATGGATTTGTTGAAGAAGAAGCGCCCTGATACTCTTTTTGTTTCAGTTGTCCAGCAATGACTGAACAAGACGGATATTTTTCTCCAGGACTGCTATGATCAGCTGGTTCCAGCTGATCCGAATCCTTTAATGCACACTTTTCTGATCCTATAACCATAGATATAATTTCATGGGAGTTCGACAAACCCCAACTTGGATTCGGCGAAATAATTTTTTGGCGTTTCTTATCTGGTTCTTGTAGTTCTCGCAAATTATCATTAGTAGTTTCTCTAGATGCCCTCACCACCAAATTCCTTTTATTGACAACATTTACATCCCTACACGAAGCTGAAGTTAACTTTTTGGTATTCTGTAATTTCTCAAGATTTAATTGATTCTCGCGAATCGCGATCATTTGGCGCAAGTCATGAAGTTTACTAGAGTTCAGATGTACATTTGCTCTTTTCCCATGGTCAAGGGTAGCTACCTTATTTGGATTGTTTAACTTTGTAAAACTATGCAAGCGGGCAGCATTTCCATAAGTGCCTCCATTAGGTTTGGTCAATAAAGAAGAAACATTCTGACTTACAGCCCCTTTGCTTGGCATCAACTTTGCCTCATTTCTAGTAATCTTTTGCAATTTCTGAGGTCTTCGAGGAGCAGGTGCTGGTGGTTTAATAAATTTATCCTCAGCCAAGGTTCTGTTTTTACTTGCTGAAATCTTCTTTCGTCCAGAATTTTCACAGTCACTGCCACTTTCATCTGAGAAGCTTATCAGAAATGGTACAAAATGCTCTCGATTCTTTTTAGAACTCTTCAGATGAGCTGATTCATGAGGTGCACTAGAAGGCACATCAATTGAGTAATCCATTTTGCTGGAAGAAGTATTTTTTTCTGCAAAGCATGCAGGAAAAAAAAAATATAGCAAATAAGCCGCGGGGCAGTCAGATAAGCAAGAAATGTAATTAAAGACCAAACAAATTAAGTAGCAAGTTCCATAGATTAAATGGAATGTAGAACTAGAAGACTATGTGTTATAACCTCTTATCTAGTTACCTTTCCTTAATGCATATGGAGGTGGGGGACTATGAACCAAGGAAGGAGAAGAGTTGTACCAAAAGAACGACATACCTGCCTGGGTATCCTGAGAATTCTCATTCACTGTATCAACGTGAACCTGCCGCTCCAGTGGACCAGCAACACTGCTCGTAAGCTGATCGGTGGAACAAACATTTCGATCCTGTCGAAAACAATTCTCAATCAACTCAATACTACTGTAGCTTGATAACCCGGAATAGCTTCTATTTGCCCCATAAAAAATTTATACACTCACCATTGTAGAAACACAATAATAAATAAAGTTCACACTTCACAGGCACTCAAAGCAACGTGAAGGTGAAAGAAAAGACAAGAGGAAAGACATTTTACTTCGCACCAAGGCAGTAACAACTAAATTCAGGAGGATTTTAAAGCAACACAAAGGTGAAAGAACAGAATATAGGGGGAAAACCTCCACATCTAAAACTTATTTTGAACTTTAAATTAAGTCTGATGCTTCTCTAGAATCTTCTCATTTTGTTTAGAGATTCATACAAAATGTAGAAAATCTCTAAAACCTAACTAATCACTTTTGTATAACCGTGTTGTCCAGGTCAACTTCCGAACACCTACTAATTCCACAGGTATTTTCTACCTCCCACCAGCACAAGTACCGATATAAACCCTAATTAATCCTATACGACACATTATTAAGTATCAGAAAATAAACTGGATTGAGGTATAGTTTCTCCTTCTAGGAAGACATTAAAATGCAAATAAAAAACAGTAGTAAATGAAACTATGCAAGTATACATCTGGAAAATGATGAATTTAAAGTTTAAAACATAAAGCTAGCAAAATTGAGCTGCAATTTCGAGCAAATGAAGTTAAATCAATAGTGATGAATAGAAATTGAGGTAAATGAGAGATGTTTACATCGTTATCAGATGCAGTAAGTTCTCCTTCTTCTTTGCTTCCTGAGGAATTATTGTTGTTCAGAAACGAAGATTCTCCTCTTCCTCCTCGTTCCTCAGTAGTTTTTTTTACCGAATGCTCTACAACCTGTTTCTTCTCTTCGTCGATATTCGCCATTTGAGCGCAATCTCTCTCTCCCGCGCGCGCGCTCAAGCTTTCTCTCTCCTGTTACAATGGCGATTACGGAGGGAAACTTTGGCTGACGAAATTGGAGGGCGAATTTCTGAAAAGGGAATTTTAGGTGATGAAATTTTGAGTATTTAACAAAATGGTTCTTTCTCGGCGTATCACTATTTTGGTCACTAATATATAAATAAAAATAAAAACGAATAGTAATACTTAGTGGTTTACTTTTTTGTATTAAGTAAGTATTTTTATTTTTTTTACTTGACTCCTAAATTCAAAATAAATATTTTATTTTATTTGTTTGTTTGAGCAAATGGAGAGATTTTTTTCTTATGCTATTTTTAGTATTGTCTTCGTTTTAATTTATGTGAGTATGCGACACCATTTTGATTTAGTACAAAAAAAATTAAAAAAACAATTAAAAGCTTTGTGGTATAAATAACTCGTAAATATTTGTGTGTTTATAAATTATTTCATTAAAAATAAAAGTAAATTTATATTAAAACATACTCAAAAGGAAAAATATACATAAATTGAAACAAATGGCGTATTAAAAAACTACATAAAGTAGTAATCCTAGAGTTGTAGCAATCAAATTTAAAGTTCGAAGTATCATTAAATGGGTTAATTTTACTTTAAAAAATACACATTTAGTTAAAACTTTATTAGGAGGTATATCGAGTCAAATGGATCACCTAATATGAAATAGATGAATAGTTTACTAAATAAGTTTATGACGATAAGATTTAAAAATACTTCACTTCCTCCATCATATTTATATGTCGTACTTACTAGAAATAGATGTTTCTTAATATTTGTCATTTCACAAATCAATACATAAATAACATTCTTCAAAGTTTACACTTGAGAGTTATTAGTCATGAAAATATATATTTGATCAACTTTAAAAGACTAACTTTTAATTAATTCATATTCATCTTACACTCTAAATAAGGATATAAAGCACTACTCCCTCCGTCTCATTTTATATGTCATCACTTTCTATAAATAGTTGGTTTATAATACTTGTCATTTCATAAAATCAATGCATAAATTACCATGTTGTTCCTTTTTTACCCTTGTGAGTTATTAGAATTGAAAATATACATTTGACCAACTTAGAAAAGCTAAGTAAATGACTCATGTTCATTGGTTAAATTAATTAATTAAAATAAATTAATTCATATTCATTGATTGAAAACTTGAGTTTCAAAAAAATTAAATAAAGGTAGAAGGGTAAAGTTACATCATTTCTTAATGTACGTGCAAAGTAAAAAGGTGACATATAAAATGGGACGGAGGGTAATAAATTTACTTAATTTTTCAAAAGGACGTAAAATCAACTACTCCCTCCGTCCCATTTTATATGTCATCCCTTTCTATAAATAGTTGGACCACAATACTTGTCATTTTATAAAATTTATGCATAAATTATCATATTTTGCCTATTATAACCTTGATAGAATAGTTAATTAATCTCGTAATTTATTTAAAAAGTTGACTTAACAAAACATTAAATAAGGGTAGAAGGGTAAAGTTACACCATTTTTTTAATGCAAGTGCAAAGTAAAAATGTGACATATAAAATGGGACGGAGGGAGTAAATAGGAACAAAAGAAGTACTCCCTCCGTTTCAAAAAGAATGACCTCATTTCCTTTTTAGTCCGTTTAAAAAAGAATGACCCCTTTTCTTTTTTGGCAACACTTTAACTACAACTTTCCACATGACATGTTTAAGGCCACAAGATTAAAGGGCATTTTGGTACATTTGACATAACTTTAATTTTGAACCACAAGATTTAAAGTTTTCTTTCTTTTTTTAAAGGCATAATACATAAATTGGACCCTAAACTTGGCTTCAAATTTTAAGTATGACCTCTAACTTTCATAATGCACAAGTAGGCACTTTAATTATTCAATTCTTAAACAAAAAAACACGTGAATCCAACAGCCAAATTGTGTGATATACAAACGCTCCTACGTGGCTTATTGAGCCACTCAGTGTGTCACACCCCAAACTCAAGGGGCGCAACTGGCTCCTAATGCAAAAACTCAGGCCCGAGCCGACCCTGCTGAACCATTTGCTACTAGCGCATGGCAGCCACACGCAACAAAGAAATCAAACAAGTATATCTCGACTTAAGATTAAGCCATCGGCCGGCAAGGCCCCTACCAACTGATCTATAAAAGAAACAACTACTCCCAGGAGATCATATAAATAAATAGCCAACTAGCACAGAAGTCCTGATTGGGCCGTCGAGGCCACCATGATATCTATACCAAAACTAAAAG
>JAJOOO010038151.1:0-18070 GCA_029582685.1 Solanum piurae
AAGCCCCACACCATGCAAATCAAAGCCTGGTATTTAAGTGGAGAAGGGTAAGGGGGGGGGGGGGCCCATTATCCACCGAGTTTAGAAGGCTGTGAAATTGGTTCAAACGGCGGGTCACAGACGGATTTCTCGTTATCAAAACAAAAAAAACTTGGATCTTTATTTGTATAGTATGGAATTTAGAAGTCCAAAACAATTGGATTATTGACTTTTTTGGTTGTTAAGCTGAATTACATTTTTTAAAGCATTCCAAGTATTGCTCCTGATATTGTGCATTTTGCTTTTCTGGTGAGCAATCTGCAACTCTCTTCTATTTAGCTGTCCTGGTCATCCCCTTACTGCAATTATCTCTTAGAGCACTAATTATAAACTCCATCAAATGAATTATCCTACTTTGTACTTGTATCACAATTATATCAGTTTTTCTAGGGGGGGAGCTCACCCCAAGGGTCTTCAATACCTTTAGATGATGTTCTGTATTATAAAAGTTTGTTGGTTCCCTATTTAATATTAAAGCAAGTTAAAAGTCATTTTTATCTTCACATTTGACCCGCTTCTGGTAAAAGTCTTGAACACTATAACCCTATTACCTTAATACCTATACTTTTGTGAGGTAGGTCACTGGAATTATGCAATAGAGGTCCTAGTCTTTTCTGTTTCTTTGTTTCAAGTTTGTCTTTACCATGTGGCTTAGTAGAAGGCTAAGGTATCAACAAGAAAATCTGTTATCCAAATGGTGTGCAATATTTAGGAATAGAGGAGAAAATGGTAAGTTGATCGGAGCAGCCTGTTGAACCACTGATGTGCTACATGGTAGGCCTTGTGGGTGCATAAGTAGTGGCTTGAAAGGAATTATCTTTATCATTTTCAGTCTGGAGTTGGGCAATATGATATGATCCACTTGTGCTAAGAGCTATCCACAAATACTAATAGCAGGATAGAGGAGATGTGGTCACCACAAGGTTGGAATTTAATATTTAGAAGGCTGCTAAATGACTGGGAGATTGATGGAGTGGTCGAGTTTTTGGGCTTGATTGGTGGATTCCCTGGTACTACTCCAGAGCCAGACAGATTAGCATGGAGACATCACAAAGATGGGGTATTTTCTGTGAACAGATTATACGACAGGGGGCTTAAAAGAAGTGCTGGAAGATCCACTGGACCTTGGAACACAATATGGAAAAGTGTGGCTCCTGCCAAGGTGAACTGCTTCACTTGGTTGGTTGCTAGGAAAAAATGTTTGACTCATGAGGCAATGCAGAAGAGGCACATCAACACAGTATCCAGATGCCTCCTTTGTAAAGAAGCTCTGGAGACTAACAAACACTTATTCATGCACTGTAAGGTAACTGCTCAGGGATGGGCTCTGTTTACAAGCATAGCCAATGAATATTGGACTATGCCGGAACACACCTCTGACCTCCTTAGTTGCTGGATCAAAAGGGGAGGCAGCAAAAGTCAGAAAAGATGGTGGAGCATGTATCTGGTGGATTATATGGAAAGAAAGGAATTTCTGAAGGAAAGGAGTGTACAATACAGAAGATCAAATGGAAAGTAATTACTACTTTAGGTTTTTGGTGTAAAGAACAGGATATAGAAGAGGAGTTCCAATTAGTGAACTTCATAGGTTCTCTGTAAGTATTTCTTTTTAGTCTTTTTCCTTTCTTGTAACAGTTTTTTGGAGGTGGCCATCATAGCCCTTAATGCTGAGGAATACAAAAAGTTACCAGTTTCAAAAAAGAGCTATCCCCTGCACTGTAAGCACTGGAGAAAAAGTATGAGGGGGCATGCTTTACACGGGAGGAAAAGAGAAGGTTTCGCTTGACTTATGGTATTGTTTTGGTTAAAGAATAACTGAAGGAAAGGAGAATGTGCAGATCAAAGGAGAGGAGGGGATAGGAAAAAGGTAAAAGTTGTGTCTGTGTTAGTAAGGGGAGAAAAAGGAAGAAATTTGCATCATTGGAAACTAATATCCTTAATACATGTTTACCTTTTGATCATATTATAAAGCTGTCTTCACATTATATAGAACATTAGTAAAGGAGGTTAGCCCCCTTGCCAAATTTTGTTCAAGTTGACCCACCCAAGGAAACATGCGAAGTCAAAAGGGGAATCTTCTAATTGTTTTCTACTTAAGTGCTTTTAAGTGAGTAAAGGATCATTTAGTTCTGGACTGGATACAACAAATTTCAGGTATTGTAGGTCTTTCTCAAGATACCACGTGTCAAAATGCAAAAAATATCTCTTAAAATATCATGACTAGCTGGATGGTTCTCCCCGTACCAAAAATGAAATGAAGAAATAACATTGGACTTGAGCCAAAACATCCATCGCCTATATTGGTGATGTTCTTCTTTTTCATCCAAATGCATCAGAATAGCACTTGAAATCTACCTCTTCTTCCAGTGAAATAATAATGTTCAAGATGTAACTCAAGTCATCCAGATCTAGACTCAACTCATCTGATCATCACACAGCGAATTATAAAAAAGATCTAAATCTCAGTAAACCAGCCATAATGAAGGAGAGATGGTTTGTATTGCTGCAGCTGTAGTGCAGAAAAGACAGCCATTAGTGCTAATTCTTTTCCTCTCCCCAAAGTTTTCACCTGTAAGGGGAGCTTCTAAAACCAAAACAAAAGATCCTTTCTTCTTCCTTTGTCTTCCCAAATTATTTTCAAAAGTGGAAACAAATGGACTTTGGGCTTAACTCAACCTCAAAAGTTAGCTCAGGAGAGGACGATTGGCCAAGACCATGTAAGGAGACCACCAATCCCTTTTTCCATCCCATGTGGGACTCGTTTTCAAAAAAAGTTGGGACTTGTTTTCAAAAATAAATAAATAGTTGAAGAGTATATGCAGCTCGTGGATGGACTGTTCAACATTTTTCATCTTCATCCTATTTTCTTCCTTCTTTTTTCTTTCTTGTTTCTTCTTCGATGGCTGGCAGTTTTTTCCCTTACTTTCTTCGTCGTTGCATAGATGGCTGTGTAGAGCGTATTTTCCCCACATTTTTTCCTCTCTTATTTCTTCTTCATCAGCTCTTATGTCTTTTGTATGTCTTTATTTTTTTCAGTTTATTAGTTCAATTGAATTTCCATTTTCAGTCTAATAATTCAATCGAATTTGCCAATAATTAATTTCCTTATCTTAGGCGCTAGGCAGTAGCTAATCAGTTAATTTCTTTTTGGCACTAGGCAGTAGCTATTAGCTATTCCATTTTTAGTAGCTAATTAGCTATTTCATTTTTCAGTAGCGAATTAGTTAATTTCTTCTAGGCACTAGGTAGTAGCTAATTTCCTGTCATATGGAGGATTTTTGCTAACTACTTTTTCATTTTTAAACTAAAACATTTGCTTACATATATTGTTTTTGTGAAAGGCTTATTTTGGTCTTTCTTTAAATTGCACTTCACTTCAATGAAGCGAGCGCTTCGCTTAAAGCACGAAGCAGGGCCCTTACACTTTTTTGGGCTTCCCACTCTCAACCATTGGCAGTGACTAGAATAAATTGGAAAAAAAGAGAAGATAATGGATTCCACCTGCTAGTCTTGTGCTATCCCTCTAAAAATAGGAGCGGAAGTGACAAGTGTATTTAAGATACAAATTCGGTTGTACATATAAATATTTTTTTAGAATGGTAAAAGTAGTTGCACATTCCTATTTTCATGGGAGGCTATTATGAATTGATTTTTTTTTTTGAAATACAAGTTTTGCCATGATAAGAAAGAGATAATAGAGCTTTAGTCCTTAACTCCTCCCAGATTAATATCTCACTGAAGGCTCTCTCATCCACTGCTCTCCTTGCTGAAGAAGGCCTTCTTCGCTACCTATCCTTCAACTTTAATCAAAGTTCTCGTTTTCATGTTTGATTGATACTCACTATGTGTAGGAACTTAGGGCACAAATAATTGTACACAGAAACACACACACACTCTCGCACACACAACTATGTATGCAAACATGTACTACTGAATTCTTTTTTGCTCTCAGGAAAATGCTATTATGTATTATAGGCACATAGAAACTATCAGTAACATGAGAACTCTTTAGTATGAAAACACATGGCTGAATGGATTACTATGTTGATGTTGGTCTGAAACAGTTCAAAATTAAAATTGAGCTTATAAAACTGTGGTAGTGTGTCAAAGAAATATCAAAACCAATAGTAGAGGGTATTATAGTTTATATTATTGGGAGAAATGGTTGGGGTGGATTAGTTTGTGCATCAGTACTGTCAGGTATTCTATTCTGGTGAATGGTGAACCAGTTGTTATTTTCCATCAGGGAGGGGTCAGGGGTCTTAGACAGGGAGATCTTCTATCTCCTTTTCTTTTTGTTTTGGTAATGGAAGATTTTGATAGTATGATGAGCAGAGCATTCAAAACAACGAGATTAGAGGCTTCCAAATAGGAGGTGCTACGGGGAAAACTGTGAAAATATGCCACTTTGTTTATGTTGATGATACAATTATTTTTGTGAACCTACCGAGGAACAGATAAATTACATCAGATTGTTACTACTGTTTTTTGAAGCCCCTTCAGGTTTGAAGATAAATTGGATGAAGAGCAGTTTGTTCTCAGTCAAGGACAACATCCAGAGTTGGTAGACATACTTGGCTGCAATGTATAGATCATTTGCCTACAGTTTACTTGGGCATGCCACTTGACAATAAACATAAAGAGATAGTGATATGGGATGGCATAACAGGGAAGGCAGAAAAGAGATTGATAATGTGGAAGACTCAATATCTATTATTAGGAGGAAGATTCATTCTTATAAACTCAGATCTAGACTCTCTTCCCACTTATGTTATGTCTCTTTTCCTTCTATCTCTGAAGGTTGTGAAGAAGCTGGACAAACTCAGAAGGGATTTTCTTTGCATGGATGCAAGGAGAATAAAGATTACAATCTGGTGAAATGTAACAATGAACAATAGGTACTTGGGAAGATTGGGCATCAAAAACCTAAGGAGACAAAATGACAGCCTCTTGATGAAATGGCTGGCATATTGGAAAATACTTATATACTTTTTCTTTACAAGGAATATTTTCATTAATAATGGGAGAAACTCACTTATACAAGAGGTATACCAAAAATTGAGAACCTACAAGGATGAATAGATTTTTGTAAAAGGCACCCGTCCTTCAACATAGATCGCAATCTCATGGGTGCACCTAAAAGGTATTGAAAAGATAAAGAGGCTACCCTTCAAATGTACAAAATCATGCTTCATACGCATATATACTTGTGGTGCAAGTTTTCACATCTACAAGTAAAATTTAAGTCGTCAGACTCTTCATTTTCAATGCCGCATCCATGTCAACAGGGACGTGGGTGTGTGTGTGTGTGATTCATACCCGATCACCAAATTCGAAGGAGAAATTGTGGACAGATCCAGTGATTTCTGTGATCAAAACAAAAGTAAGGTGAAATTGAAGAAAATGGAATACCTTGGTATATATAAATTCCTATTGTCACTCCCTTTCATTTTATCTCTTTCCAAGATTCTCCTCTGGATCAATATGTTCTCCTCGAGTTTTCCACATAATATCTCATAAGTTTGGTTTTATAACTCTATTTTTAGATAATTGAATTATTTTTTGTTGAATCCTTGCACCCGTATTCACACATGGATTCGTATCTCTGAATCTTAAAATTTAGATCACAGAGGGCCCGACCTCTAGATTTGCACCTGCATCAGACACCCACACCCGAATTTGAGCAACTTAGAATAAAATTATAAAGATATGACACCTTAGCCTAACTCAATCCCCAAAACTTACTCATGATGGGAGGATTGACTAAGTCCATATAAGCAAACCACCGGTTCACTCCCCAATCAGTGTAAGACTTTAACCTACTTTAACATTCTCTTCATGCCCAAGCCCAACTGGAGCTTAGAGCTTAGACCAGGAGGCCAAATGGGAATTGACCTTGTTATGATACCATGTAAAATTAGGCTCTGGGCCTAGCTCACTCCCTAAAAGCTAGCTCAAAGAAAGGAGGATTGCCCAAGCTTTATAAGGAGACCACCAATGTGAGACTTTTTTCATTCTTTAACACCTCAGCTCACCTCATGCCTAGGGCTGGACATTTCAAGTGTGGACAATTTATATTGGGGGCCCAACATCGGGTGAGATGGGTCTTGATCTGAAATGGCTCCTGAGCCTAACTCGCCCCCAAAAGCTAGCTCATGAAGAAGGATTGCCCAAGTCCATATAAGCAGATCACCGGTCATTCCCCAACCAATGTGGGACTTTAACAACCCTAACAAAAATCATGGCCTTTTCTCTTTGATTTGCAGGTTGTAAGTTTTGATGATTGATTAAAAATGGAGGGCTGGTTCCAATTTTGTCGTTCTTGATACACAAAACTCTGCTTCAGTGCTTGTTAGAGCTACTCACCCTTATTTAAGCCTTCATTTGGTTGAATGGCCCAAAATCTGGAGGTTATAAAATCTTGCAGTTTTAATTTCTTAGGGAAAAAATTACACTCACACTTTTATCTAAGTTCTGATTGAATGCCTTATGGTTTATGCGCCTTCTTGGACTGCTATGCATCTATGGTTTATTTCAATACCAGATTCATAAGTCCTCATTGAATGAAGGGCTTGTGCACATCTTTGAACTGTTGCCATGATTTCTTTTAAGTCCAGATTCTTTTGGACAGCTTAGTGGATGTTAATTAAGATATTTGCTCAAGTTACTTGTGGATCATCCAATTTTTTTCAAACTGAGGAAAAAAATTTATTTGCAATTGAGCTACTACTTCTTACAGAAAATTATACTTATTTGGCAGCATTTTAATGATTCTCCTGTTTGGTACTTTTGTCGAATAATAACACTTCTTTGTCATACTTCCCTTGTTTTTTGATTGTAGGAAAAAGCTACTGATTCTATGCCAAAATCTTCTCATGTGGCTAATCGTGCAAATGGTCCTCCCTATGCTCAATCTGTTATGTCAATGGACAGTGATGACGGAATTTCCTACAAAGGTTGGTCCTTGTTCACTCTTTTGAGTTTACATTTAAAAAGTCTAGTGAAATATGAGAACTAGATATCAAAAGAATCATGTTGGGAGTCTTGCTTTTGTGTGTGAGTCTAAATAGACATGCCTGAAATTGAATGTAGAGGAAAGTTTATGTAATTGGAAAGATGAAATGGATAGGGAATATGATTAGCACATCACCTTATGCCTGCTTCATGCCTAATCTGAGATCATAATTTGTGGCATTAGTTGTGCATGACGGCTTGGTGAATATACAAAGGCCTTTAGACATTAGAATTCAACTTCTCTTTCTTCCCATAAGGTATGCTTTTATTGAGGTTTCATCCTGAGATTACACTTGTTCTCGGATACGTCTATGTTGAAAATAAGCATATAAAGCAAATGCTCAAAGCTAGAACAGTTGAGATGCAAAACTCAATAAGCTCAATCATCTAATTTTCATCTGTTTTCCTAGTGAAGTGTGAATCTCTATTGACATATCTGATTATCAGCCAATTTAGTATTTCTGAAAGTTGACATTTATCAAGTACGTTGAACTCCAAGACCTAGGGCTAGGGGAATCCTCTAAACTTCTGTTGTGCTAATCTATAGGATTTAACAAATATATCAAATTGTTCTCATATGGATTAAACAGCGGGAATCTATTTTATGATAGTGAAAAGCTTAAACTAGATCTCCTTTAAGTGCTACCATCCTCCGTTCTTATTTTTAATAGTTACTCCATAACTGTAGTCTTCATGCAGAATTAAGTGTTGTTACTAGAGACTTTGTCCCCCCTTCCTTCTAACTTCGGTTTTTGAGAAATTAACTTGTGTGTTTTGAAAAGCCAAGTCATGATTTTCAGAAGTTTATAACATTGGAAATAATCAGGAATGCACCTTATCACTTTGGAAGAACTAGTCCCTCAGTGATTGCATAGAATATTTCATTTAGTGTGGAGAATAATAAGAAAAGTATTTTCTCTATTCTTATCGAAATTTGATATGCAGTAAAGAGGAATGTAGCCTAGAAGATAGCATGTAGTATGGAGAGGATATCATGTAACATGGAGAATATCTGCTGTCCTTTCCCATGAATTAATCGTGGCATACTCTTTTTCACTGTGCACTTACAATACTCACTAGATGCAAAATGGAATAAAGGAAAAAAAGAACAATCAGTATTTCTGTTGTGATATGCAACCGTAAAGTAACCTTGTATATTTTCTGAGTTCTCTTTCGTTTCTCTTCTATTTTTTGGTGGAATTTCTGAGGAATACGTGTCTATCTTGTAATTTTTGCAGCCATTGGTGGTACCACCGGACAGCTTCTTGAACAAAACGCTCAGGCATTGGATCAAATATCTGCAAATTTTACTGTTTTTAAGGTCAGCTGATGCTTCTGACAATTTTATTCCTACCTACCTCACCTTATTTTTTGTGAAAGGTGACAAAATGGTAATGGACCAAATACATGAACAAGCCATAAGAGTCATTTTCTGTTTTTTCTTTTACTCCATTTGATTATATGTTAATGTGATGTAGTTTGAATGGTAATGGAGTTTTGAGGAAATTTGACTTCAATAATATATTAGTAAGAGAACAATAGATTCTAAAAAATAATTGGCAAGTCATTAGGACGGGGGAGACATCAAACCATGAGTTGAATTGTTTAAATGAATTTGAATTTTGAAAGAATGAGAGTTGCATTAATCATGTCAAACATTTTAAGATGTACTAGAGAGTGTCATAAAAATTGGGATGAAGGAAATATTATTTCAGTGAAAAACTTAATATTTACCTCCATCTCTTTTCTGTGAATATAAACTTGGATTATTTTATTGGGGGCAAATTTAAGTATTCATTGGTATGAAGGAAAACCAGCTTACATAAATAAACCTTGCCTCCAATGGGAGGAATTGAGGTAAACTAGACATCTTGGTCTCATTCTTGTCTCCTGCAGCGGCAAGGTTCAATTCTTATAGAGATAGTGTTGTATTCATTTTGTTCTATTCTTGGATGTCCTTTTTCTGATAAGAAATCAGAAACTCTGTAGTCTACATGCTTTCTTTGATTGCTTTTGACTTCTGCGAGCCCTGTGTGTAGAAAGGCTCTAGAATTCATGAGATAAATTATTCTTTGAATTCAAATCCAGAGATTTGTATCACTAATAAAGATATTCAATAGTACGTTTCTAGACCTTTTGGCTGAGATCAAGAGTGGTAAAGATAGATGGATGTGTACCCGTACAAGATTGTTTCAAAAAAATCAAGAGTGGTAAAGATTTTGAACACATTGAGCTTCATTCCGTTATTCTCCTGTTAATATTTACTAGCAAGATTTCTTGGCATGAAGAAAATGGAGACGGGCCTGCAAGGGATGATAAGTTAGTTGTCGAAGCAAATATTGGTTCAGATGTCCAGTTAAATTGTGTGGAGAAGACAAAAGAGAACGCACACCATCACAAAGATTATTGAACTATGTATGACACACCGATTGATGGGCTTAGGTATGTAAATGGGTAATAAATGGGAATAGTGAAATAGTATTGTGGCAATATTTTGTAGGCAGGCAATTCTATTAGAATCTTCCTTCCCACTTGCGCTATCTTTCTCTCTATTCCTTCCCTTTCCTACTTTCTCTTCTTTTATATGTTACCGAATACAGTATAGCTTGCAATATGATCAATAAACCTTGTTCCTGTAATTTTCATTGTGTATGTTTATTGGGTGTGTTATGCTTGGTGCTTTTAATAATTTGTCCACCATAGTGGCCACTAAGAACCCCTCCCTTGATGACCCTTTGTAGGTAGACCCGTGAAACCCAACCTGGATTTTCGTGAATAAGCATAATTTTGAGTTTCTATGGATAACAATCGATGATGGATACAAGACGTGTTCCATATGTCCACATTGCCGTCTCACCTCTTTCCTCCCATCCTCCCATGGTGGAATCTTCTCGTACTTGTTGCACCAAGCTCCTCTTACCTCATGTTGCTACTAGCTTCTCTCATCCCACGTCACATCACAAGTCGATTTAGTGGAATTAGGATGGTTTGGTCAACCTCTGAGGCCTTTGATTTTTAGGTGGCGAATATTTTTGTGCACCCTCAGGGTCAGTGTACTAAACTTCTTACACCATCAGGTAATCTCAAAGACTAATTAACCTAATTAACCATGGTAACTCTGTTAAGTACGTAGTAGTAATACTTATTATCTTTTTAAATATAATTATAGTTCAAAAAAATAAATATCAAAGGCAAGTAGAATCTGATTTATACTCTGATTAATTATGCCTCTAACTAATTATGCAGAATTCCAATTTGTTTACTAGTGATAATTTCATGTCTAATTCTCAGCATTATAGTATGAATGACTATGAAGGTTTTGGCTCATTTGTTGATCATGGATATATAATTAGGTTCTAGAAACTTCTTGATTTAGATCCTCAGTTTAGATTAAGGTCCTTTCAGTTTGATCTAATTCAAAAAGCTTTATAATAGATATCAATCATGCAAATTGAATACATAGAGAACTTGTAGAAAAGGAAACTTAAATCATATTATTAAGCCATGTAATAATATTGAATCTTTATTGGAAAATCATCATTTAACAGTCAGAGCACATCAAGATTTCAGGTGAACATTATACACATGGGGCACATGAAGGCAAGAACATAAATGAATGATTAGATCTTCGTAAAATTTGAGAGACCTAGGAAATGGATGTTTTGAAGGGGTGAGAGAGAGAGAGAGAGAGAGATTAAGAGGGGGGAAATTACTTAAGTAAAAAGGTAATAACCTGCTATAGCAGGTCAATGCTACCCTATGGTGTAAAAAAACTAAACACTGACAGTGCACAAAACTTAAACTCGAGATAGAATGTATAACTTTATACGGTTAGCAAGGATTGAGGTCACCTTACTGGCCATGTCGTGCAATTTCAAATTGGACTTAAAATTATAATGGTTAGGGCCATAGAGTGCTAATCTATTGGACCTTTGGAAATTGGACTTATTAGCTCTGGGACACATGATATGGATAGGACTGAATATAAGGCATAAATCCAATATCCAATCCAAAATCCTTAGTTTTAAAAATAAAATCCAAAGTCCAAATTAAATATCCAAAAAGTTTGGATTTCGGGTTGGCCCTACTATGCCCACTATTTTCGTGGGACTCATTTACACGATTATTTCATTAGTTCCATCTCCACTCCTTTTGGTAACCATGCTGTTGTGTCATGCACCTTTCATCTCATCTCATCCAATTTCTTTTGGAAATGAATGCTCCGGGATGTTCAGGCTTCTGTTGCTTGCCAAGTACGTTAACAAATGAAAAATTGCTCAAATAGCCAGCAAGGATTTTACAACCTTTACTGTGTCAGCCCTAGTGTTTGAGGAGGTACCAATGTATTACTTGCCTTTTGGGGTCGAAGGGAAGGCAACAATCTTGATGTTGGTTGACTGGTAACCCAAATATGGGCAGTCATTGCCTTTCCTTCTACCTTAACAGCTCAAACTATGGCTTCTTCGTTTGCTTCTGAAATTATTAGGGCATCCCGAGGTCACTGTCACAGACTGTGATCCCAAACTTATGGACTCTCTTCAGGAAGAAATTCACCGGCTCCAATGAAAAACAGTATCTATGAGCACTGCATATCATCTGCAAATGGATGGTCAGTCTGAAGCTCTCAGTAAGTGCTGTGAGCAGTATTTTCGGTGTTTCATGGGTGACAGCCCTCATGAATGGACACCTATACCTTGCGCCGAATATTGGTACAATACAACGTACTAGAAAGTTGCCGAGATGACAGCTTTCCAGGCCCTTTATGCTAGAGAACCTCCTACTATTGTTTGATATGTCATGAGCAGTAGTGCCTTTGAACTGGTGGAGCTGTATATGCTTCAACGTAATGCAGTGATGGATTTGCTAAAGCACAATCTTATTAAAGCTCATCAAAGGATGAAGGAATTTGCTAATAAGAGGCGACACCATATCGAGTTTAAAGTAGGAATGGGCGTTTGTGAAATTAAATACCTATAGACAGCAGTCTATGAGATTGCAACCCTACCATAAATTTGGAAGATGTTACTTTGGTCTATTTAAGTCTTAAGAGATTTGGAGACGTGGCCTATGAACTGGATTTTTACCAAATGAGGCTTGAATTACCACATTTTCTATGTTTCCATGCTACAAAGATGTTGGAATGCCTGACCATCAAATTACACCATTGAAGTTCAGGAATGAGCGGACTGTTTTATTGAACCTTGATGAAAAGGTTCTTATTTGGGATGGGGGTATTGTCATGCAAGAAAGTGGAGACGGAATTGCAGGGGAGATGGGCTAACCATGGAAGAAAATATTTGGCCAGTTAAATCTTTAGAAGCAAGAAGAGGAGACTTATCATAATGATTGGACTTTGTATGAGGCACGGAATGATGGCCTTGGGTGGTTATTGAATAAAATTTACCCTCCCTTGTTCTTACTTTCTCTGATTTTATCTATTCCCTTAAATATCAGCCGTATAATCTGTAAGCATCATTCCTATAATTCTCTCTGTATGTTTATTGGGTGTGCTACGCCCCTTTAATTTTGAATAATATTTGCTAGTGAGATCCCCTCTTTTTATTTCACGCACCCACTGCATAGTACGTTGCAATTACTCCTATTATGCTGTACTAAGGTCAAGTCAGTTGTATTCTGTGTTAAGTCCATGTGGATGGATTGTTCCTCATAATTTGCAATGCAAAGCATCATTTGTCCTTTGGTTATTGGTAGTATTAACATTTTTTTTGGTTTCCATGCAGATCCAAGAAAACATTAACCTTTTCACTCAAGCTCGAAACAATATCTTCACCATCTTGAACGAGTATGTTCTGGATTATTCTTTCCCTTTTCATTGTAGTTAGTTGTTTGCGTGCATGCTTTTGTTTGCAGTGAGTACATGCAGTGAATCTTATGCCATCTCTTTGGCATAAGGGAATCTTAGTTGCAGGGGAATACATGCTTTATTAAGTGATACTTTTGCATGCGTGCTCATTTATCTTATTTTTCTCATACCTATGTAATCTATTTGCATCATTTATGGTTTGTACTTGTACTTCCTTTGTCCTAATTTACATGATCAGTTTCTTTTTTAGTTTGTCCCAAAAAGAATTATACCTTTCTATATTTAAAAGGGATTTTGACTTTTAAACTTTCAATTTATCTTAATGAGATGATTTATAGCCACACAAATATCTATATGTTGTCTAAACCACAAGTCTCAAAAGTCTTTCTTTCTTAAATTTTTTGTGCACATTCAAATTGTATCACATAAATTGGGATGGAGGGAGTAACTGTTATGATGAGCATTTAGCAATTCGTAAATGTCTTTTGACTCCCGTTGATTCTCCAGATTAGCTAATGTCTTTTTACTTCATACTAACAGGATGTTTGTATGCATGATTTATTGATCTTCCTCAACTGAAATGTTTACTTCAATGTGTCTCCTTAAGAATTTGTAGACAAAAGTATTTGACAAAGTCTTTTTGTAACCTTCAATGAAATTCTACTTGATATATATATATATATATATATTGGTTGTGTTTCTACTGCATTCTAAGAAAACTATTTATTGCAGCTTGAACGATATGCCAGAAATAATGAAGCAGATGCCACCCCTCCCTGTAAAGCTAAATGACGAGCTTGCGAGCTTAATCCTTCCACCTCGACCACCGTTGCCTAATAAATCATGAGATCCATGAGGCTTGGGGTTACTGTAGATGCTTCTATCAGTTTACTGAAGAATAATAAACTAGTCAAGGTTATTCCCATGGAAATATGCATATCAATATTAGCTCCTTTTGGCTTGTTAGGACTCCATTTGCTCATCTTAGTTAATATCTAGTTTTGTGATTTGCTGTTGATTTACTTAAGTAGGTAGTTGGGCTAGCATGTAAATATAGTTAGTGTAGGAAGGATTCTTGTTTCTGTAAATCAATGGATGCAAATAAGTTAAGATCCTATGCTTTTGCTGCAAACTTGCAATACACCATTGCAATGGACTAGTCAAATTCTTTCCCTTTCTTTCATATGAGACAAGAAATTGGATAACTCTTCGTTTGTACCTTTATTATTAAGCAACCATAGTAGATTGGAAAATTCTGTATGAAGCCAACGTACTAGTTGAATGTTTAGGGGAAAAAACAGTAAACTAGATCAGCTGTTATTGCAAAGCAAATGCATCATCTCTTGTACCCCCACCCCAAAGGAAACTTTTTTTAAAATATACCGTTCAACATGAGATAATGCATCTGCGTACCATATTTTCAGTTTGCACTCTCACAACCAATTTTTTTTTTCGTAATAACATTTATACACTCAATATGCAATATTATATACTTATTGTACTCAAAGTGTCAATTTTATGTAAAAGTGCATTAGAGGTATTTATATATGTTTTATACTGTTCTATAATACTAGTGGACTTTTCATGCCTCGCACTTCTAAATGATCTTAGTTAAAAAGAATTTAAAAAAAATAAGGTTGTATTTAACTGAGTTTTAACTTTCTAATTATTTCCTATCATGTATATATCATTTAACAAGGGAAAGGAGAAGGATAAATGAGAGAAATTTATTTTGTTCTCCATAGGGGTGTCAAGATAATATGAAAAACTTATCGAACTTAATCGAATCAAATCAATTTATATCATTTTTTCAATAAAATTGTGGACTTTTATTTAAGTGTATAACCGTCCCGAACAATTGGGATGATCTTTTAATTTATAAAAATAAAATAAAAAATCTGAACCGAACCGAATAACCTCACGTGTATGTAAATATATTTTATATATTAACAATATGTTAAATTTAATGTATAAATATATTTTATAACATTTTTCTAATATAAATATAACCTAGGTCCTAGGCTTCTGGTGACGGGACGACTTTGGGTCTTTACTCTTTAATTAACCTTTAATTCATTCGGTTTAAAATTAAAAGATACTATAATATAAGCTCCATCAAACAATACAGTAAAACCTATGCAAGCACTCTTATTAAATGTTTAAGATCAAACAATACGACAATAAGCTTTTGCATTCTTGGCTTTATTAGTGAAGAATTGAAGTGCTTTTCAAGAACATACTTGCTAAAGAAATATTTTAATAATAGCTATTTTGAGGTGATATTTTAAAAGTAAAAAAAATAAAAATTAACTAAACTGTACCGATACCAAAGAGAAACCAATATGATTGGGATGGTTTTAAAAAATTTAATTTTGGTTATACATTATAAAATACCCAAAAAATTGGGATGGTATAATTTTATAAAAATAATCGAGTGAACCGTCTCATTGACACCCCTAGTTCTACGTAAAGTATTCTGAATTAATTATTTGGTACAAATGCGAATGAAGTAAAATAGACATGCTTTCTTATTATTATTATTTTTTAAATGAATCGATCCGGCACTTGACCCCGACACATGATTCGGAACATGATCACTACTATCGACACGGGACCCGATATTTGAACTAGAACCCGACTTGACCCTGACTTAACCCCGAAAACTGACTCGAGAACCAACCCCGAACACGACCCGACCCCAACACCTGACCCAAGACACGACCCCGACCAAACACCCGACCATGATCCTAAGACCCAACCTTGACCCAAGATGTGATACCCAATCCGAGATCCGACCTCGTTGCCTAACCCTAATCCAATACTCGACACTCAATCCGAGACCCCACATAAGAAAATTGGAAAACATTTTCCTTCATACAACACACAACCTAAAAATGTTCACAAGAAAATAGATTCTAAATATTTTATGTGTTACGTATGCACTCAAAGATAATTTTTTTATATTAATGATGTACCGCGAATTTACGATACTTACAATTCCATTAGGGTTTCATGTCATTCTCCATGGGTCCTATTTATTATGATTCAATTTTTTATATTCAATCTTATTGTGCATGATTTGATTCAATTCTATCTAAATTTCAATTGATTTCATCGGGTATGTCTATTTCATGAACTTGAATTATGAACAATGCTTATGAAATTATAAACTATGATCATGAATTTGATTAAGGAATTATGCATGTTTTATTAATAAAATGATTTACAACTAAAGGATGCTTTTAAGATAAAGTGTCAATGATTTGTGAAAGGTTTTCTCACAATTGAATGGAATCATGATTTAGATGCTTAGAAAGATAAGTGTCTACTATGAAAGTTTTACGAAATCATGATTTGAGAGGAGCTACTCTATTATGAACTTATGATTGGATTGATATGACTATATGCCTACTTTTCCAAGTATTTCAATATGAATGTGATTATGTATTTTTCGTTGGGATTTACTTAGCATCGATAGGAATTTAAAATTGAGGTCCTAATGCTAGTAGAGGTTTGGTCTTTAGTAGTAATTCTATTGTCCCAAACTACGTGCCTCAAAAGGATTGTCTGAAATGACCTATCTAGTGGATCCACTTTAGCAAATAATGAATGTGACGGAGTTCTACCTTGGCAAGTAGATTCTCCTTTTTGGTGTAAGGTCATGTTGGATTCCATGTTATCGCTCACATTGTCTTATTGTTGGTTAATGGTAAATATCCCACAAATGAATTATGTTTTCTTCAAAGGTTTTATGAAAGTCTCTCAAAACTTTATTATATTTTAGTTGGTCTTGCATATCATGTTTACATTCATCATGTTATCATGCTTACATCTTATGCATTTCCCTATACTTAGTACATTCATCGTACTAGCTTGTCTCATAATATAATGTCTGATGCTCCTTCTCCCGCTCGTAGATAGCTTGGATTGTTCTATTAGCACATTGGATTGGTTATTTTATTGTCGTGGATGTTTTAATTATTTTATTGTCTTTTCGTTTCAGACTTGTACGTAGTGTATGGATTACGTCCCAACCACTCTTATGTTGAAAGATAGGCCATGTCAGACACAGTGTAGTACTCCGCACTTACGTTTAGATTTCTTATATGATATGAGACTTATGTTACCTATTCTCTCTTGTTGTATTTCTTTTACGCCATGCTTATATCAAATGGCTTGTTTAGGATCTTTCAGGGTCTTATTCATCATGCCACGTATAGGGTGTACTTTGGGTCGTGACACGACCCCAAACCCCAAGACCCGATCCCGACTCGAGACCCAAGACCCAACCTCTATCCTAACCCCGACCCAAGACTCGAGACTCAACCCCGACCTCGACCCAATACCTGATTCGAGGCTGACCCCGAGACCTGATATGAGACCCGACCCTAACCCTGACACCAGACCTTAGCACCTGACCTCAACACCCAACTTGAGACTCGACTCTAACCCTGAGACTCGACCTCAACTCAAGACTAACCCTGACCCAAGACCCAACCTAGACTCGAGACCAAACCCCAACCCTAACTCAAAATTTGACCTCTAATTCTAACTTGAGATTCAGCTATGACTCAATCTAAAACTTGGGAGTTGGGTCTCGAATCGAGGTCAAGTGTCTGGTCTCGAATTGAGAATCAGGAGTCAAATCTAGGATTAGTATTGAAAATCAATATTTGAAACTTAAGTTAGGATGGAAAGTTGAGGTGTGAGGTTCACAATGATTTTGGAAAATGTTTTTCTTACTTTTAAAGGAAAGTCATTTTCCTTAAATTTGAGGAAAATAAGTTTATTTGGAAAACAATATTTAAGCCAACCAAACATGAGAAAATTGGAAAACATTTTTTGGGAAAATATTTAAGACAATTTTATTTATCAACACCATAAATTAATTTCGTTTTTCCTAATTGGCAAAAGTAATTTAAAGTTCACGAAAAATATATATTTTAAATGGTTTCATTCCAAACAAACATTTCCTTTCGAACAGACACCAAATAAGTTCTGGACAATTTTTTTGTATGAACAGGCATCAATTCAATCCAGAAGTTTGGCTATAAATATCTAGGATTACCTTACTTTTTCAACATCAAAATTTATCTACATATTTTCTTACAAATAAAAAATTGAGTGATTTGAAAACTACTCGTTGAGAAAATTGGTTAGGAAGAATTAGAAACACTTGTTTGGTTGAATATA
>JAJOOO010038152.1:0-14510 GCA_029582685.1 Solanum piurae
TGAAAATCAAATAGACCCTGTAAGCCCGATAGGTATAAAGAATAACTAAGTCTACAAGAGAGAAAGGCACCACAAATACAAACCCAAGAAACAAAATTCAGGCTCCCAACCCAAGTAACCACAATATCTAGTAATCCAGTCAACTTCCAGTCCAGCTAGCAAGAGTAATAATCAATCTAGGTCGCCCAGCCAGCTAGTCCACTCCCAGCCCAACTACCAAGACTGACATGGGGGCGTGCCGACTCAAAAATGAGGTCTCAAAATTACAATGCCGCCCATCTAGATAGACCACTTAAAATCCATCCAACTAGAAAGAGTGTCCCGAGTGGTGTTGACTCCCAAAAGGATGTCGAATATGAGATCAATCAATACTGAACCATCGTGAATCAACATCCCCTCACAAGGAATCACAAGAACTATCTATCTTGAATAATCGTAATCCCAAGTTGCCTGAGAAAGAACAAAAGCTATGGTAACACATCGGAGGTGAAAATGGATATGAAAGAAAGAATACGAGCATATTGAAAGTTAATCTAAGTACGTCTAGGCTTAACCTAATTGGACCCCTATAAGCCTAGAATGTACAGTCATGAAGATGTTTAAATGAAACTCAAACAGACCCCGGTAAGCCCGACAGGTATAAAGTGTAACTAACTCTACAATAGAGAAAGGCACCACAAATCCAAACCCAAGAAACAAAAGTCAGGCTCCCAACCCAAGTAACCACAATATCTAGTAATCCTGTCAACTTCCAGCATAACTAGCAAGAGTGATAATCAATCTAGGCCGCCCAGCTAGCTAGTCCACTCCCAAGAAAATTTGATTCCATCCTTGTAGAGGGAGATGCAAACTAGCTCTCCTTTTTACGAGCACAAACCATAGGTAAAGGGACGATGAGCTGTTTTTTTTTCTAATTGACGGTTGGTACAAAAAAAATAATTTTCATAACAAGTTATCCTCATTAAAACAAAAAACAATATCAACAAAAATGAAAGAAACAAACTAGGAATAGAAAACATTATGACTAATTGGTCCAAAGGAAATAATTGCACTTGTTGGAAAAGCTAACAAATGCTTCATTAGATTTGAGGTATTAGTAGAACAACAGTTCTAGGCCTTATGCTTTGGTACAATAACAAATTTATCGGGATTTATTGCATGCTCAAGTAAGAACTTCAAGAATTGATGGAGCTTTATTGCGTCAAAACTACGCGTACGACTACAAAATGGCATAACCTTGATGTAACACCGCGTAACTAGAAAGAACTAGAATTAGAAAGAGTCATTTTTGATAAGAATGAATATCTGGAAAATTGGTTAAATTATGTTTAGTTTGAGTTTTGGGTCAACTTCAAATGACCATAACTTCTAGCTCAGGACGAGTTAGGTGTGCAACAGGATATTGTAGGAAATATATTTGAATTATCCTTCCAACGCCACCAAGTTTGCATGATTTCGAGTTCTTATGAGGGAGATATGTCCTTTGAAGTTGGGATGTCTAGTTAAGGAAAGTCAAAACCGGATTTTGAAAGGGTAGTTTGGTCTTTTCCTTACCCCAATTAATTAATTTCATTTTTGGTAATTAAGTTGGGGTCTAAACTGATTGGATTCAGTTTACGCTTTTGATAAACAAGTTAGGGTTTTGAGAGAAGAGAAAAGAAGAGGAGAAAGAGGAGAAGAAGCAAGGAATCGCCAAGTTCTTGAAGTTTTGCTTGAGGATTTCGCCAAGGGTTGATACCTACGAGGTATGTGAGTTCACATAGCGTTGGGTTCGTTCACCCATGCACCAAACATGTTTATTTTAGTATGATTTTCTTCCTAAAAGATTGAGACTCTCATGTTCTTGAGTTATATTCTTGAATTGCTTTCGTTCTTGAATTTGGGATGAGATTGAGGAGTTCTTGAGAGTTTAAGGTTGATTTTAAAATTGTGTTTGATTAGATTCTTGTATACATATGATGTGTATCTCAATCTAAAGAGAATTTGAGAAAAAGAACCGAGTTTAGGTGAATAAGGATCAGAAAATGAAGAAGGAACAAGTCGGGCAAATCTGGGTACCGGGACCTGTTCCTCAAGATTGGAAAAATCTTCCTCCCATTGTGGAGAGGTCACGGACCGTTCTGCCTCAAAATTTATTTCCCGACCAAATAATTAAATGCATCTCCGCATCGCGGACTTGCTTCGAAACAATGATTGCTTTATCTTTTCTCATGTTTAACTATCTAAAAACACTCCTAAACGTCATGAGATCTTTCCTATCACAAATCACAATCCTTGAATCCATCATTCAATTCAAGGAAAGTTAAGAGTCAAGTCAAGAGAAGTTCATAGCGATTTTCAAAAGTCTTTTACAAACGTTTTAACTTTGTTTTAAGACTTGAGTTCAAGTTGAGTAATGAGTAAAGAGGATAGATTGAAGTTCATTTCTTCAAAAGTATATGGGGACTATGTATTCCCATAGAGTTTAAAATATTTTCACATTTAAACAAGAAAATGAAACATTGATTTTGAATGAGCCTTTGAGCTAGTTTTCAGTGAAGAGAAAATGTTTTAACATTTAAATAAGAAAGGAAACTGAGATTTCCAAAGAGCCTTTGAGCTAGTTTCAGTTAAAGAGTAAGCGCTTTCATGAATAAGCAAGAGGGGAAACTTTGATTTTCAAGATAGCCTTTGAGCTAAGTTTTGAGCAACTATCTCAAATCACAGAAAGAAGTATATTTTTGAAACATAAGAGCTAGTATCATATTTTGGGAGTGCAACTATCTCAAATCACAGAAAGAAGTATTTTTTTGAAACATAAGAGGTAGTATCATATTTTGGGAGTAGTATTGAGCACCGATATGGGGGAGAGTTCAGACAACTCACAGCCCCCATAAACCATGTAGCCACCATGGGTAGAAAAGGGTCATACTTTTTAAATGATTCCTTAGTGGATTTTAGCATAGACTAGTGGATACACTTAGTAGTTCAGGTTCTAAACTGATGGCAAGGTATAAGACGGCCCTGGCAGCGTGAGGCAAAATGTTGTATCATCACGATGGCTCTTAAGTGATGGGTGTCGGTTAGAGAAACTCCCAAAGTAGTTTTTTGTATTTTTATATACATCAAAAATATTTGTATTTTCATATACAAACAGAGTTCATATTGTATCGTTTCATACATACAGAGTTATTATTGAATTTTTAAATACACATAGTTGAAAACCATGTTTTAAAGCCTTTCTTTATACTGCATTTATTTACACTACTTTATATTGAAATGAGTTTAGTTAAGTTGAGTTGAGTTGAGCCAGGTAACTTCTTCAGTTCCTTTCAAGCTTATGCCTTGTTTAGCATTCCAACTCGCATACTCGTATATTTAATGTACTGATTTCAGTTGGCCTGCATCTTCTTATTATGCAGTAATAGGTAACCAAGATCAGCATCCAGTACATCGTTGATTCTAGTTGAGCTCTAGAGTTGTTGGTGAGCCTCTTTGCTTCCGGAGGATCCCCCTTTTTATTACTTTATCATTTTAGTTCATTAGGATGTCGTGGGTCTTGTCCTGACATCCATCTCAGTTGTTTAGAGGCTTCATAGATAGACAGTCAATTAGTTCATTTGTCATTATCTTGTTATTGGCTTATGTTCAGATTTGAGTTGCCACTTTGGCTAAGTTAAATGTTTATTTTTAAAACATTATGAGTTCAGTTTGAGACAGTTGAGTTATTTAGCATTTGAATTCTTTTCCTAATGCTTTAAGTCTTCCGCTGAGTAAGTAAGCCAGGCCAAGGGTTCGCTTGGGGCCAACAATAGTTCTCAAGTGCCGGTCCAACCTAGGGTGTAGGCTCGAGGCATGACAAACTTGGTCTCAGAGCACAGAGTTCAAGATTCCTAGGGAGTCTATGAATCCGTGTTTGTAGAGTCCTAGTTATCAGTGTGAATTACGCCACATCTATAATTAGGAGGCTGCAATATTTAGGAAATTCCTTCACTTCTTTTATACTCATTTCGTGCGATAGAGTTCATATCTATACAGTTTCTTTCTAACTCATGTTTGCGCGTAACCAATTGTGAGTTAGAATGGTTTTTAGAGTGCTTTCATGGGGTGTTTCTTTTCCCGTGAGCTAAGAGAAGCAAAGATATGTTTACTGACATGAGAAGTAGGATGAGTTGATTCGTTATTAGGTTATCTCGCCTATCAAGCAAGTAAGGCAAGACATCTATGTTGATAGGTGACATGGACATAGCAGGGTTGATGATCCATGTGCAACAAGTTGAGGAGGACAAGCTGAGGGATAGAGAAGAGTTTAAGAATAAGAGGGCTAAGGAAGGCATCAGGGAATGAATCCGAGCAGAAAAAGAGTAATGCAAACCGGTCTTTTTTCCAACATAAGTAGAAAGGACCTGCTCCATCATCTGCTAGTGCACCTGCACCAAAGAACAAGAGTGAGTACAATAAATAGAAATACAAAGCTAAACCTTCCTATTCTCAGGGTAGTATGGCACAAGGAGGTAGTAAGCCTCCTGCATGTGCTAAGTGTGGTAGGAACCACTCAGGGATGTTGTTGCGATGGCTCCAAAGTTTGTTTCAAGTGTGGATAAGAGGGTCACTTCATGAAAGAGTGCCCTAAGAACTGCCAAGGTAATAGGAATCAAGGTAATAAAACCCAATCTTCATCAGTTGCTCCACCAGTCAGAGCTGCATCTAGATGAGCTAATTCAAGGGAAGACGGAGGAGGAAACCGTCTGTATGCTATCACTAGTCTCCAAGAGTAAGAGGATTCGCCAGATGTTGTCACTAGTATGATCTAAGTCCTTGACTTTAATGTTTATACTTTGCTAGATCCCGGAGCAAGTTCATACTTTGTAACTCCATATGTAGGGATGAATTTTAATGTTCTTCCTGAGTAACTTAGTGAACTATTCAGTGTTTCTACACCTGTTGGTGAGTCTATTCTAGCAGAAAGCGTCTATCGTGATTGTCCCGTTTCCATCAATCGCAAGAATACCAAGGCTGATTTAGTTGAGTTAGAAATGGTATATTTTGATGTCATTCTTGGTATGGACTTTTTTTCATGCATGTTATGCCTCAATTGATTGCAGAACTCGAGTTGTCAAGTTCCAGCTTCCTAATGAGCCAGTTATAGAGTGGAAAAACAGTTCAATAGTGCCTAAGGGTAATCTTATTTCGTACCTTAAGACAAGAAAGTTAGTTTCCAAGGGGTGTGCCTATCACTTAGTCTGACTTAATGACTCTAGTGTTGAGATACCTCCCATTCAGTCAGTTTTAGTAGTAAAAGAGTTTCGAGAACTCTTTCCAGATGATCTTTTCGGAGTCCCTCTTGAGAGTGAAATAGACTTTGGTATAGACATTCTTCCACATACTCGTCCTATATCTATTCTGTCATATAAAATGGCACCAGCAGAGTTAAAAGAGTTGAAGGAGCAGGTGAAATATCTCCTAGAGAAGGGTTTTATTCGACCAAGTGTGTCACCTTGGGGTGCTCCGGTCTTGTTTGTGAGGAAGAAGGATGGCTCCTTAGGATGTGTATAGATTACCGTCTATTGAACAAGGTTACCATCAAGAATAAGTATCCTCTTCCGAGAATTGATGATATATTCGATCAACTTCAGGGTGCCACTTGTTTCTCTAAGATAGATCTCAGATCTGGTTACCATCAGTTAAGAGTAAGGAAATGTGATATTCCAAAGACAGCTTTCAGAACCCGTTATGGTCATTATGAGTTTTTGGTCATGTCGTTCGGTTTAACCAATGCAGCTTCAACATTCATGGACCTTATGAATAGAGTATTCAAGACTTATTGAGACATGTTTGTTATCGTGTTCATTGATGACATACTAATCTATTCGAGGAATAAGGAAGATACTGCTAGCCATCTCAGAATAGTTCTCCAAACTCTAAAGGATAGAGAGTTGTATGCTAAGTTCTCTAAGTGTGAGTTTTGTCTTGAGTCTGGGGCATTCTTACGCCACATGGTTTCCGGTTATGGAAATAAAGTTGATACTCATAAAATAGAGACAGTGCAAAATTGTCCTAGACCCACATCTCCAACTGATATTACGAGTTTGTTGGGGTTGCCTGGATATTATAGAAGGTTCGTAGAGGGGTTCTCATCTATTCTGTCCCCTTTGACCAAGTAAACTCAGAAAACATTTAAGTTTTAATGGTCCGAAGCTTGTGAGAAAACCTTACATGAATTGAAAAAGAGGTTGACTATTGCCTAATATTGACCTTACCAGAAGGGACGCAAGACTTTCTTGTATATTGTGATGCATCCAGAGTTGGATTGGGTTGTGTCTTAAAGCAGAATGGCAAAGTTGTAGCTTATGCCTCCAGACACTTGAAAGTTCACGAGAAGAATTACCCAACCCATGATCTAGAGTTGGCTTCCATAGTATTTGCTTTGAAAACATGGCGTCATTATCTTTATGGTGTTCATATGGATGTGGTCACCGATCATAAGAGTCTTCAGTATGTGTTTAGTCAGAGAGAGCTTAATCTCAGACATAGTAGGTGGTTAGAATTACTCAAAGATTTTGACATGAGTATTTTATATCACCCAAGTAAGGCTAATATTGTTGATGATGCCTTGAGTAGGTTATCAATAGGTAGTACCACCAATGTTGAGGATGAAAAGAGAGAGTTAGCAAAAGATTTGTACAAACTGGCACGATTGGGAGTCCATTTAATAAATTCCACAGAAGGAGGAGTAGTGGTGAAGAATATGGCTGAATCATCTTTAGTGCCTGAAGTTAAAGAGAAACAAGACCAAGACCCAATTTTGCATGAATTGAAGGGAAATGATCAAAAGCAAAAAATAATGGCTTTTGAAAAAGTGGGAGATGGTGTATTGAGGTATCAAGGCAGATGGTGTGATTGATTTCAAGGGTAATTGGGATGATCACTTACCTCTTATTGAGTTTGCCTACAACAATAGTTACCATGCTAGCATCCAAATGAATCCATATGAGGCTCTTTATGGGAGAAGATACAGATTTCCTATTGGATGGTTTGAAGTTGGTGAAGCTGGGTTGATAGGACCAGACTTAGTTCATCAATCTATGGAGAAAGTGAAAGTTGTTCAAAAAGGGCAGAAAACAGCACAGAGTCGTCAGAAATCATACACTGATTTTAGGAGAAGGGAATTAGTGTTTGAAGTAGATGATTGGATCTACTTGAAAGTTTCACCCATGAAGGGTGTTATGAGATTTGGTAAGAAGGGGAAGCTTAGTCCTCGATATATTGGTCCTTACAGAATATCCAAGAGGATTGGCAATGTAGCTTATGAGTTGGATCTACCACAAGAGTTAGCACCAGTCCATCAGGTGTTCCACGTCTCCATGTTGAAAAAGTGTATGGGCGATCCTTCATTGATCATACCAACTGAAGATATTGGAATCAAGGATAGCTTATCTTATGAGGAGATTCCTGTTTAGATTCTAAAGCGCCAAGTTTGCAAGTTGAGAACAAAAGAGGTAGCATCAGTCAAATTTCTTTGGAGAAATCAGTTTGTTGAGGAAGCTACTTGGAAAGCTGAGGATGATATGAAGAAGAGATACCCACATCTCTTCGAATCCGGAGAAGTTCCAAATTAAGGTACTAATCCTTTTCTTGGCATTTTATTTATAAGTTGGAATGTTGTAATTGTATTGTGCTTGTTGGGTGTTTGAACTGCATGTTTGATGTTACTCTCATAGCCTACTAAGAGTAAGCTCATTCGAGGAAACAAATTCCCAAGGGGCAGATATTGTAACACCTCATAAGTAGAAAGAACTAGAATTAAAAAGAGTCATTTTTGGAAAGAATGAAAATCTAGAAAATTGGTTAAATTATGTTAAGTTTGAGTTTTGGGTCAACTTCAACCGACCATAACTCCTAGCTCAAGATGAGTTAGCTGTGCTACAAGATACTATAGGAAAGGTCTTTGAATTATCTTTCCAACGCCGCCAAGTTTGTGCAATTTTGAGTTATTATGAGGGAGATATGTCCATCTGAAGTTGGACTATCTAGTTAAGGAAAGTCAAAACCGTATTTTGAAAGGGTAGTTTGGTCTTTTCCTTACCCCAATTAATTGATTTCGTTTTTGGTAATTAAGTTGGGGTCTAAACTGATTTGATTCAATTTACGCCTTTGGAAAACAAGTTAGGGTTTTGAGAGAAGAGAAAAGAAGAGAAGAAGCAAGGAATCGCCAAGTTCTTGAAGTTTTGCTTGAAGATTTCGCCAAGGGTTGATCCCTACGAGGTATGAGAGTTCACATAGCGTTGGGTTCATTCACCCACACACCAAACATGTTTATTTTAGTATGATTTTCTTCCTAAAATATTGAGACTTTGATGTTCTTGAGTTATATTCTTGAATTGCTTTCGTTCTTGAATTTGGGATGAGATTGAGGAGTTCTCGAGAGTTTAAGGTCGATTTTAGAGTTGTGTTTGATTAGATTCTTGTGTACATATGATGGGTATCTGAATCTATAGAGAATTTGAGAAAAAGAACCGAGTTTAGGCGAATTGGGGTTAGAAAATGAAGAAGGAACATGTCACGCCCCGAGCCTACACCCTGAACGTGGCCGGCACTCGAGAACCATTGTTGGCCCCAAGTGAACCCTTGGTCTGGCTTACTTACTCAGCAAAAGACTTTAAGCATTAAGAAAAGAACTCAAATGCAAGATAACTCAAATGTCCCAAGCTAAACTCATAATGTTTTAGAAATAAATATTTAATTTAGCCAAAGTGGAAACTTAAATCTGAACATAAGCCAACAACAAGATAATGAAAATAGAACTAACTTACTGTCTATCTATGAATACTCTAAACAACTGATATGGATGTCGGAATAAGACCCACGATATCCTAATGAACTAAACTACTGAAAGCAATAAGAGAGATCCTCCGGAAAGCAAGGAGGCTCACCAATGACTCTGAGTGCTCAACTAGATCAACGATGCGCTGGATGCTGATCCTGGTTACCTGCGTCTGCATTATAAAGCAATGCAGGTCAACTGGCATCAGTACATTGATTGTACGAGTATACGAGTTGGAATGCTAAAAAATACATAAGCTTGAAAGAAACTGAAGAACTTACCTAGCTCAACTCAACTCAACTTAACTGAACTCATTTCAGTATAAAGCAGTGTACATATATGCAGTATAAAGAAGGGTTTAAAACATGGTTTTCAACTCTGTGTATTTAGAAATACAATAATAACTCTGTATGTATACAAAGATACAATATGAACTCTGTTTGTATATGTAAATACAATTATATCTGATGTATATAAAAATGCAAATATTGTTGTGGGAGTTTCTCTAACCGACAACCATCACTTAAAAGCTATCATGATGATACAACATTTTGCCTCACGGTGCCAGGGCCGTCATATACCTTGCCATGAATATAGAGCCTGAAATACTAAGTGTATCCACTAGTCTATGCTAAAAAGCACTAAGGAATCATCTAAAAAGTATGATCATTTACTACCCATGATGGCTACATGGTTTATGGAGACTTGAGTTAATATGAACTCGCATCCCCATATTGGTGCTCAATGCTATTCCCAAAATATACTTTGCTCATATGTTTTTAAAACAAACTTCTTTCTTTGGTTTGAGATAATTACTCAAAACTTAGCTTTGATCTCTTGGAATCTGTGTTCCCTTTCTTGCTCAAATGTGAAAACATTTTAAACTCTTAGGAATACTTAGTTCCCTTATAGCTTTTTGAGAAATGAACTCAACTCTTTACTCTTTGCTTAACTCAGAACTTAAGTCTTAAAACAAAGTTAAAACATTTGTAAAAGACTTTTGAAAACTTTATAAACTTCTCTTAACTTGACTCTTAACTTCACTTAACTTGACTCTTAACTTTCCTTGAATTGAATTATGGATTCAAAGATTGTGATTTGTGATAGGAACGATCTCATGATGTTTAGGATTCTTTTTAGTTAGCTAAACATGAGAAAAGATCAAGAAATCACTGTCTGGAAATAAGTCCATGACGCAGAGTTGCATTTAAATATTTGATCGTAAAATTTAATTTTGAAACAGAGGAGTCCGCGTCCTCACCACGACGCGGAGCTGATTTTTGTTCAGTGGGGGAGCAAGTCCGCGAGGCGGACTTGCGTGCCAAAACCTGCTCGACTTTTTCCTTCATCATTTTCCAGACCCAATTCACCTAAACTCGACTATTTTTCTCCAATTATCTTTAGATTCAGATACCCAGCATATGTACCCAAGAACCTAACTCAAAACAACTCAAAAACTCAACGTAAAGATCTAAGAAACTTCTCAATTCATCCCAATTCAAGAACGAAAACAAATTAATATATATACAGATCAAGATCATCAAACTTTCAACCTTTTTAGAAAAAATTTTGCTGAACTGAATATGTTTGGCACGTGGGTGAAAGAACCCAACGTTATGAAAGTCTAACATACCTTGTAGGATCAAATCCTTGGCGAATTCCACAACTAAAATCGCAAGAACTTTACGAATCTTGAGTTTCTCTTCTCCTTTCTCCTATTTTTTCTTCTCTCAAAGACCTAGCTTATTTCATAATTGTGTAAACTGAACTGATTCAATTTAGACCCGAAATAATTTACTAAAAACGGATTTAATTAATTGGATAAGGAAAAGACTAACCTACCGTTCAAAAATCCGGATTAGACTTTCCTTGTTCGACAACTCAACTTCAAATCGGCATATCTCACTCATACGAACTCGGAATCGCGCAAACTCGGCGGCGTTGGAAAGATTATTACAAGATATTTCCTAAGATATGTGGAAACACACCTAATTCATCATGATCTAGGAGGTATGGTTGTTTTAAGTTGACCAAAAACTCAACTTAACATACTTAACAAATTTCCAGATTTTTATATTCTTTCCAAAAATGACTATTTCCAATTTTTAACTTCTTTCTAATTCTTTCAATTAGCGAGGTGTTAAAATATCTCCCCCTTGGGAACATTCGTCCTCGAATGAGATTACTCTAACTAGGCTAAGGGTGTAACATCTAACATTCCGCTCAATCACCCGACAAGTAATGCAATTACAATATGCCAACTTATAAATTAAAGGGTACTAAGAATAGAATTAGTACCTTGGTATGAAACTTCCTCGGATTCGAAGAGATTTGAGTATCTCTTCTTCATATCCTCCTCAGCTTCCCAAGTAGCTTCCTCAATAAATTGGTTCCTCCGAAGGACTTTGACTGATGCTACTTTCTTTGTTATCAACTTTCTAACTTGGCAATCTAGAATCTTAATAGGAGTCTCCTCATAAGACAAGCTATCCTTGATACCAATTTCTTCAGTTGGTATGATAAGGGAAGGATCTCCCATGCACTTCTTCAACATGGAAATGTGAAATATCGAATGAATCACTGCTAACTCTTGTGGTAGCTCTAACTCATAAGCTACCTTTCCAACCCTTTTTGATATTCGGTAAGGACTAATATACAGGGGGCTAAGTTTCCCCTTCTTACCAAATCTCATAACACCCTTCATGGGTGAAACTTTCAAGTATACCCAATTATCTACTTCAAACTCTAGGTCTCTTCTCCTAACATCAGTGTAGGATTTCTGATGACTCTGCACTATTTTCAATCTCTCTTGAATAACTTTCACCTTCTCCATAGCTTGATGGACTAAGTATAGTCCTATCAACCCAGCTTCACCAACTTCAATCCATCTAATAGGCGATCTGCATCTTCTCTCGTAAAGAGCTTCATATGGAGCCATTTGGATGATAGCATGGTATCTATTGTTGTAGGCAAACTCAATGAGAGGTAGGTGATCATCCCAAATAACCTTGAAATCAATCACTCAATCTACCTTGATACATCAAAACACCATTTCCCCCTTGTTCAAAAGCCATCACTTTTTGCGTATGAACACTTGCCTTTAATTCAAGCAATATAGGATGTTGGTCTTGCTTTTTTTTCACTTCTAACACTAATGATGATTCAGCCTCATTCATCACCACTATTCCTCCTTCTATGGAATCCATTAGTCAAACTCCTAGTCATTCAAGTCTATGCACCTCTTTTCCTAACTCTTTCTTATCTTCCTCAAAATGGGCGGTACTACCCAAAGATAATCTACATCAAGGCATCATCAACAATATTAGCCTTACCTGAGTGATAAATAATATTAATGTCATAATCCTTGAGTAACTCTAACCACCTTCGCTGTCTCAGATTATGCTCTTTCTAACTAAACACATACTAAAGACTCTTGTGATCAGTGAATACATCAACATGAACACCATACAAATAATGACGCCATATCTTCAAAGCAAATACTACGACAGCCAACTCTAAGTAATGGGTTGGGTAATTCTTCTCATGAACTTTCACCTGTCTGGAGGCATAAATTATAACCTTTCCATTCTATATTAATACGCAACCCAAACCAAATGTAGATGCATCACAATACACCACAAAACCTTGAGTACATTCTGGTAAGGTCAAAATTGGGGCAGTAGTCAACCTCTTTCTCAATTCGTGAAATTTTTTCTCACAAGCTTTAGATCATTGAAACTTCACTGTCTTCTAAGTTAACTTGGTCAAAGGGGATGAAATAGATGAGAACCCCTCTACGAACCATCTATAATAGCCAGCCAAACCCAAGAAACTCCTAATATCAGTTGGAGATGTTGGTCTAGGCTAATTCTGAACTACCTCAATTTTCTGAGTATCAACTTTAATTCCCTCTCCAGACACAATGTGTCCTGAGAATGCCATAGGTTCAAGACAAAACTCACACTTAGAGAACTTGGCATACAACTTTTTATCCTTTAGAGTTTGGAGAACTATTATGAGATGACTAGCATGATCTGTTTCATTCCTTGAATAGATTAGTATGTCATCAATGAAGACGATAACAAATATATCTAAATAAGGTTTGAATACTCTATTCAAAAGGTCCATGAAGGCCGCAGACGCATTGGTCAAACCAAAAGACATGACCAAAAACTCATAATGACCATAAAGGATTCTGAAAGCTATCTTTGGAATATCACATTCCATTACTCTCAACTGATGATAACCTGATCTGAGGTCTATGTTAGAGAAACAAGTAGCATCCAGAAGCTAAATGAAAATATCATCAATTCTCGGAAGAGGATACATATTCTTGATGGTAACCTTGTTCAACTAACGGTAATCTATACACATTCTAAGGGAACCATCTTTCTTTCTCACAAATAAGACCGGAGTGCCCCAAGGTGAGACACTTGGTCGAATAAAGCCCTTATCTAGGAGACCTTTTAATTGTTCTTTAAGCTCTTTCAACTCTGCTGGTGCCATTTTATATGGCGGAATACATATAGGACGAGTATCTGGAAGAACATCTATACTAAAGTCTATCTCTCTCTCAGGAGGGACTCTGGGTAGATCATCTAGAAAGACTTCTTGAAATTCTCTTACTACTGAAACTGACTGAATAGGAGGTATGTCAACACTAGAGTCGTTAACTCAGACTAAGTGATAGACACACCCCTTGGAAACTAACTTTATTGCCTTAAGGTATGAAATGAAACAACCCTTAGGCACTGCTGAACTGCTTTTCAACTCTAAGACTGGCTCATTAGGAATAAGGAACTTAACAACTTGAGTTCTACAATCAATGGAGGCATAACACACATGAAGCCAGTCCATACCTAGAATGACGTCGAAATCTACCATGTCTAACTCAATTAAATCAGGCATGGTGTCTTTGTGATTGATGGAAATGACACAATCACGATAAACTCTTTCAACTAGAATAGACTCCCCAACAGGTGTAGAAACACAAAAGGGTTCACAGAGTTTCTCAGGAAGAACATCAAAACTGTTTGCAACATAAGGAGTTACAAAATATAAACTTGCTCCTGGGTCTAGCAAAGCATAAATGTCACGCCCCGAGACTACTCCCGAGAAGCGGACACGGGTCCTAGGACCACAAGTGATCCCAAGCTAACCCTGTTGGCATGATCATGAGCATACTAAATATAATATGAATAATAGAAATTGTGCGGAAGCTAAATCATAAATAAGATGAAAAGATGGGGAATACCCATATACTATAACTGAGATATAGGAAATTCTGATGAGTTTAATACAAAGGAAATATTAACTCAATACTAAGCTGAATCTAACTATGTCTAAAATAAGCCTCTAAACTGACTAGAAATGTTTGGACATGCCCCAACTAGATCTAGCAAAAACTGAAAACTATAAGACTGAAAGCGATAAAGATAAACATGTCACTAGTCCTCAAAGAATGAGGACTCACCACTAATGCTGCTGAACTGAAGATCAGAAATTGATCTAAGCGTGATTTGGATGCTGAGAACCTGAACCTACATCACGAAAAGATGTAGCGCACGTATGCGTTAGTACTTGAAAGGTACTGAGCATGCAGGATAGAGTAAAGTTGAAATAACATCATAACTGAACAAGCAATAAAGCAAGAGCATAATCTGAACATGATATAGATACTGAATACTGAGAACTGAGCTAACTGATG
>JAJOOO010038153.1:0-18032 GCA_029582685.1 Solanum piurae
CCCATCTTTTCATTTTATTTATGATTTAGCTTCCGCATCAGTTTATTATCTTTAGTATGCTTATGATCATGCCAGCAGGGTTAGCTTGGGATCACTTGTGGTCCTAGGTCCCGTGTCCGCGTCTCGGGGGTAGTCTCGGGGCGTGACATATATCACGTATTTTTCACATATTGCTTCTTAACCTTTCACATTCTTTATTCAGAAAAGTTTAAATGTTTCAATTACTACATTTCTATTCTTTGTTAATGGTTAATACATGAAAAGGTTAGGGAGTCTCAATTATTAAAACTATTGCTACTTGTGACCTTTCTTGATTCTCCTATAATTATTTTTATTTCCTATATATTTTCCAGGTGATGCCTTTCAGAATATCAAACATGTGACTTGGTTTGTTCATAATTCTTTCGCTGTTCTTTTTTTCTTCACAAAAAAATTTCAGTTTTTAAAATATGATTTAAAAAGTTCTTAAAACCTTAATGGGACCATTTTATGATTTACTAGCTCTAGAATAATCAAGAAACACACATTGACAATACAAGGATATGATATATTTCATATAATAAATTTGTTAAAAAGGCATATTTAGGGGTGTTTATGGATAATGACGTGGAAGAGCAAGGAAAACTAGCTCCTGTTGGGCATTGGTTAGAGAATGAATAATACGTCATCAAATTGAGTATCTTATATTTTGCATGCACATGTACCAAACAATAAAAAGTGATAATCGACTAATTTATGAAAAATCATTTAATATCAAAAATATCAAATAACAAGTATTATAATTGAAAATATGTCAAAGATAAAATTCAATAAAAATAATAAAAAATAATAATTTTATAATCTTTAAAGTTCTTAATATATGTGACATTAACAAATTTCTAATAAATATTAGAAAATTATCATTCATAATCTTTATAATCTTAATGAGGTTATGAATTACCGCACTTTATCATGTTGAAATATATACTTCACAAAAACACCCACACAACTATATAACACACCCATCTCTTTCAATCTCCAAACCAAAATCCAAGAAAATCATTACTCCTTAGAAGTTACAAGTATTTCAGCAACCCCATTTAACAAATTTTAAGAACAGATATCCCAGAAATTTTTTCCAGCCACAAGAAAAAAGAATATAATGGGTGAATGGCTATTAACGCCCCTTCTTTGCAAAATTGAGCTGTGGAAGCTCTCTAAAAAAAGTATTAGGCATAAAAATGGTTTCTTGAATCTTATAGAGGCTACAATAGAATTTACAGAGAAACAATGAGTGTTCAATCTGATTTTCAAGAAAAGGTATCTGCTTGTTTCAGACCTTGGCAACGTTCTTTCCAGTTTTGGGTTCGTGCAGTCGATATATATACTGGTTATAAGGTACCCTTTGCATTTTTTTTCTCAAGTTTTGATTTTGTTAGTGGAACTGATTCATTTTTAATCTGATATCTATCTTATCCCATTTCCCCCAAATTTTAGTAAACAGTGGTACTGAATTGAGTTCTATTTTCTCATTTCCATTTCCCATACCCCATTTTTTTTAAAAATAATTAAAATAGAAGTAATTTAACTTTTGAGTATGCACATCTGCATACCTCAACTCGTGTCCATTGTATCAGTTGAGCAATCAAAATTACAAAATTATCATCTAGACACTTATAAAATTTTGTGGCATGTCAGTGTCGGATGTCCATGGGACACAGGAGAGACGAGTTGGAGTGTTGAGTTGACCGTTGAAACCAAAGTTGAGGTGTCTAGATATGTTTATTTGTCAACTATGGCCAAGTTTAAGTGTCTGTTTATGTATTATGCCAAAAAAAATATTATAATTTGAAGAATTTAGGATAGATATACAAAATGATATTAAATTCTACAAATTAGATGGTCTAATTTCACAATTGTTACCTCTATGAATAATGTAGAAGAGTGAATTTGGGAATGGAGAGTTCTGTTGTTTTCTTAAAATCTTTATTTTTTTTGGCTAATTTCTCTTTGTGATATGAATGAGGTGTTTGTTGGTTCATTTGGCTCATTGAAGTAAATTTTGGATTTTAATTGCTCTTTGAAAGGTGTTTCAATTAAGAGTTGGCTTTGAAAAAAATGTGCAAAAACAAGAAGCAATGTGGGAGAGGCAGCATGAGGTTGCAGCTGAGAAGATATATAATATGTGCTCTGACCTTGGTGGGTTCTTCCTAAAGGTATAATCTGTAACCAGCTTCCCATTTTTCGTTTCCTAATGTAGAATTGATTCAATCTCAAACCATTATCATTGTTTATTACAACAACAAGTGGAGTGTGGAGTGTGGAGAGGGTAGGATGTAGAAAGACCTTATCCCTTCCTTGTAGGTTTGTTTCCGATAGAGCCTCAACTAAAGGAAGTAATCAAAAGGCGTAAAAGAAAGAGAAAGAATTCATGGTAGCAACAACCCAAACAAGCTGTTAAGTGTTAATGGTCCTTCGTTGTTTATTAACTCTACAAGGAAAAGATTCCTGCATTTAGTGTTTTCTTTTATAATAAATTTAATTAAGTTTATGCGGTTATATTGGAATATGTGCACTAGTCTGTGTTGGCTGCAGCATGTACTACTGTGCTCTATTTATCATAATGCTCATGAGATTGTTGTATTGCTTCCATATTTTAACCTCAAGGATTTGGTCTAGTGGTAAGAGGTGTGGCGCACCCATGATGTGTGGTTTAGGCGCACGTCACGGGTTCCAACCCTGCCGCAAGCAAATTCCTGTTATGTAAATGGAAGGGGGTAGAGGGGCGGACTCATAATCCACTGAGTTTCGAACCATGGACCATTAGCTCATGGGAATTTCTCTGTTATTAGAAAAAAGAATGATCAAGAGGGTTTAAGTTCTGGCTTCACAACTCATAATTCATCTTAAGATATGGTTTGAGAGTGAGATCTAATTATGTGGATGGTGATGGTAATATTAATATTAATATTAATATTAATATTAGGTTGCTCAACTAATTGGGAAGCCAGACTTGGCCCCTGCTGCATGGGTGAGAAGGTTAGTTACTCTATGTGATCAAGCGCCTGCTACACCGTACAATGTGATCAGGGCTGTGCTGGAGAAGGAATTGGATCAGAATCTTGATGAATTGTTTGAAAGTTTTGATGTCGATCCTCTCGGTTCTGCTTCTATTGCACAGGTAACTGTTAAGCTTGATCTAAAGCATTACTAAAGCTCATTGTAGAGCGACAAAAATATCTTCAAACGTTGACTAGAAACTTCATGTTGTTCAAACAGTTGTTAAAAATATCGACCTTGCAGATAGTAAATACATTTAGATTTGTTTAAGTGTGTGACTATCATATCTAAAAGTCTAAGTTATTACAGGGGTGACACATTTATTTATTTATTTTAGGTCTGCAAAATTTTCACTCGAATTCGGACCAACTCTTTTTTCATGGGCTTTTACTGGAAATTAATTTCCACTAATAGGTTGTGGAACATAATAGGCACGTAATAGACACAACAGCACCCTATTTCCAGCAATAATGGCAAAAACATTGCCACTTACATGTTAGGCAAGGGAAACTGCCTAAGATATACCGAACAAGTTTTTTCAATCTTAGCTGTGGCTGATATATTATAATGTCTAACAATCTCTAGTACATTCTTAATTTTTATGGCTTATGTAGTGCCTTAGCCCTATCTCAACAACAACAGTAGCTTTTGTTGGCAATGAAGGATATATATTTCAAAAGAATTTTTTGTATATTTTACATGTGGCATTGTATGGAAATGTGGCTCCTTGCAGAAATCCTTTTTGTTAAGTGCAAAATTTGTTCATAGCTAACCATGCAAGTGATGACAAGTACAACCATGATCATGACTCATGATGATGAAGATGAGAAATATACCAATAACCTGAAAGAGGTCAAATAGTTCCTGTCCCATTCATACTACTGTTGGCTTATGTGACTATCCTATCGCCGGGTCTGGACATGGCCCATGATTCGGTTCGTGTTCCACGCGGAGCTTGACTCACACATACCGCGATGTATTGTTGTCAACTCACATAGTCGCACCTACCAGCAACAAGACGTTCGGGCGGATTCTTCCCCCAACTAACGAATTTTTTTTTCTCTCCACTCGGACCAACCCACCGACTCGGCTTCTTAGATTTAAGGTGATTTGTGAAAGCCGCTTGACTGTAAGGAGAGGAGGGCATGGAAATTTGACTTTGATGGCACGACTAATCAAAATGGGGTTCAGGAAGAGCTCGAAAGGGTCGAGAAAGGGTGTAAACTCGCATCTCGACCTGTTCGTGCTGTGGAGCGAACACCTACTTTGGCTCTTAAAAGTGGACGATACAGTCGATAAAGTTGAATTTACAAAAACAAATTCAGTGTTAGAAGTATTCAAATCCATAAATTCACTACGAAATGTGCCTAGCATCTTTCGCTCTCTCTTATTGACTTGCTTGGTCATCTAAGAGGTAAGGCCTCCTCCGATCGACCCTAACTTTCATTATTGAGCTAAAGGAGTTCCCTTGCCCTTCAAGTTTGCACGCGGGGAAGACGAGTTGACTCCACAAAGCAGCGGGCCCAACCACGTCTCTTATTGAAATAGGAGAATTCGTGAACTAACCCGCTGAAAGGAAGAAAGATAGATCCATCCATCTATCCTATCCAAGCCATGGAGCGATTCAGCTCTACTGGACACTGAGAGACGAAAGCTAGGGGAGCGAATGGGATTAGATACCCCAGTAGTCCTAACCGTTGCTTGCGGAGCGGCATACCAATAAAAAGAGTTTCTCTTGTTACCTTGTTTCAAAGCTAGCGCCCCTGCTCTTTCTATGAGTTGGCTACTCCAAAAAAATGAATAATGAGCCATTTTTAAATCTCTATATATATAACATGCCACAAAATATATGCTAGTACTTCTTTTCAATAAGTTCAACCAGTAGACTATACACTGATACTTTCTTTCTTTTCCTAACTTGCTAATTTCTTTAATCAAGTTTTGTTGTTCTTGCTCCTTCTAACAAGATGGAGGTTTGTTTAATCCTGAGGAAACTTTCAGCTGAAATAGTTTCTTAGGACATCATCAAGCACTACTCAAGCTTTGTGTGGATCTGTTCATAAATGAACAAATATTCATTTTCTATTGTTCTCCTTACTTGTCAACATCTTTAACCTTAAAACCAGTGTGATACATGGCTTTGAAGGCCAAATGATTTGGACCTGTAAGGCAGTTTAAAGTCAGATAAATGATTATTTCTAAATGTCATATCTTTGAGCTGTATTCTAGTTATACAGAGGAATTAATATTACTTTGATCCTAAGTGGTTCAACTTGTGTTTTCTCTACTTGGAATTAGGTTCATAGAGCGAGACTCAAAGGTGACAAAAAAGATGTTGTTGTCAAGGTAAGAGAAATTGACTCATAACTTGGCAGTTTTTTGTGATCATAAGGTTCTAAAATTATTGTCTGCTCAAGGTGCAACACCCTGGGGTCCAAGAGCTGATGATGACCGATATCCACAACTTGCAAGCTTTTGCACTATACTTGCAGAAGATAGATATAAAATTCGATATATACTCTTTGACAAAGGAAATTGAGAAACAGGTGCATAAAATTTCTGTATATGCATTATTTACTCTTATCATCTATTGTTTCTCTTTAGCCAGAAGAAGGTAAAACATAATTTCATTGAATAACAGCACCAAGGAGGTGCATGTTACAAATATTTACATCAATATTCAGTTGTTCCTAGTTTCTATCTTGGGAACTAATAAATTGTATCAAGTGACTAGGAGGGACTTCTATTGTGATCTTCATTACCTTTTCCAATAAGAGCTTGTTATTTTCTTTATCGTTTCTAGTGATAGCCTTAAAAGTTAAAACCTTTCTTAATGAGTAAGACTCAAATTCTGGGTACGAATTTCTAATATGTTTCCTAATTTACAGCCATGTGTTTTCTGTGAACTTCTTTGACAACCAGATGTTCGTGACTCCATATTTAGCATTAATGATGTTTTCCCTAAAAACATATTAATCTAGAGCATACCTACCTTTCTCATGCGCGGAACTAGTAGCCCGCATGCGGGTTTGGCCGAACCCAGTAGATTGTCTCAAATAGTGTATTTGTGTTAATAAATTCATTAAATAGGTACAAATATTAAATTTAGAACCAAGTTATTATCACTTCAAATCGTCATTGTGGAATTCAGAACGCATATAGTTGAAATCCTAGCTTCGACTGCGTCATTCATTGCCATTCAAATAATACATGTATTGTGAATTTCCATATTTCCCACCCATTATCCTGCTCTACTTTTGTCATAATTATTTTCTCCCCTCTATGAGATGAAATTTCTTATGCCGTCCACATCCATCCCATAAGAAGTTAAAACGTAATCATCAATAGTTGTTTCTCCACCTTGTGTAGGATGGGGAAAAAGGACATGGGTAGGTCTTCCATTACACTATCTATCAAGGTAAAAGATATTGTTTCTTCCATGGAAGCATTCTTTTCCCAAATTTATAACTTATTGCTTGCCACACAGTAGCAGTTTTGCATTTTGCCTCCAGAGGCCAGCCAAATTAGGTGGAAGGAAATGTGGCTATGTTGCATTGCGGAATATTTTCTGACACCTGAAAATTTCCTACTTCATTCACTGGATATAAACATCAATTTTTTCTCTTCTAAGATAACTTTTGTATGAAAGATGGCTCTTCGTAGCCATTGTAGATTTCTGTTCATCTAAATATTGAGGAAATACTTTGGTACAGTAATACCAAATGCTTCATGCAATGTAAGTCTGCTTTATAGGTAGTTTCAATTAGCTGGATGGTGCACTATGATCTGTATTGATGGTATGATCACGAATTACTTTGATGATATCTGTTGTTTGTCACAAATGTCCTTTAAGACAACTCGTCTCAGTTGTTTGCTCATGGCGTGAAATGCAACTTGGTATTTGCCTTGTCATCTCCTATTTCAGCTTAGATTAAGTACAACATTGATTTGCTTATCCTCTTGCTTTAACAAACTGGTTTCACTTATTACATATTAGATCGGATATGAATTCAACTTTTTGAGAGAGGCTGATGCAATGGATAGAATTCGACGTTTTCTCTACGAAAATAACAAAAAGTCCCCAGTTATGGTTCCACGGGTGATTCGAGATATTGTTACAAGGTGAGCTCTCTGTGGAATATTTGACTAGTTGATGTTTTCATATCTAATTATTGGTAGATTTGATCTTCAACGAACATTTGAGATGTCTTGCTGTAATGAGGTGGATCAAGAGATTGTTTGAAACTGATTATGCATTACTGTAACTGTTTTGCTTCGTAAGATGCTTCTCTGTTATTTGTTCAATAATCTTGCATGTCCTTTTGTTCTTATTGTCACAACTCACAAGGTTCATATGTTAGCTCAAGCCACTGTAAAACTTCTGATGAGTGTGCTGTCTCACATCTTGTTTGCTTTCATCATTCCAACAACATATAGATGTTCGCTAGGTTCATTAACTTTTCGATTAGTTTGTTTCTACTCTCTGTTGGATATATGAACTTGACAGCTTGAGCGTAACTTTCTTTTCAGATTACCTTAATAATCCGTTCTTTCCTTAATATTTTTAAAAGGAGGGTCCTAGTGATGGAATATATTGATGGAACCCCAATTCTGAAGCTGGGAGATGAAATGGCAAAGAGAGGAATCAGTCCAGATGGTAAAATTGCAGCAGTAGCAAGGCAGTAAGAACCTATATTTCTCAGAGTGAATTTGGCTTTTAAATTAGTTTAGGTTACTGTCTCTGGCATATTTGTTATCTCTGCTAAATTAAACTGATAACATTGGCTATAGCGGATGCAATATTTAACTTATGAATGCAATTTAAGCAAATAAAGATATGCGTTGAGTGAAACTAGCGCAATAATTCATATAGAACCCGAAAACCTTGTTAAACACTTCAAACACCAGATTAATTCAGGAAATCTGGCCTAAATTTTAGTTAAACCCCACAATCTCATGTATAGAAATGAATTACCTTGTGAAAATCAGGAGTTGTTCAAAAAACAAAGGAGAAGATATTCCTCTCTCAGTAATCTGAAAATGATCATCAAAGCACACTGAAGAATCCCTTTAGGGTGGCTACGAATCTGTATATTTGGGATCATTATAAAAGTATCAAGATTGTCCCGAAAAAATCTAGGTGGGACATTCTGCCTAGGATTGACACAGATTTGTGCTAGGTTGGCAGCACACTTTCTTCATTTTGTGGCAGAGTGGCGCCAAGTTCAGCATTATTTTTTCTGCATTGCGGTAGTGCAGATTTGCGCCAAGCTCCGTACCTAGGCTCTAACTTTGGCTTCAGATCATCTTCCAACTTGGTCACAAGCACGTTAAAACGTCTATAAGGCAACTCCAAGATTTTTTAGCTCATTTTCCACACGCTCTTACGTTGGAGTGCTCTCTCAAATGCTATCATAAAATTAACCCAAAAAAACTGGTTTCCAAATTATTCTTAAGTTAGGATAAATTATGATAATCGCAAGCCTTGTTCTTGGTGATTACGTCACAGTTGTCACTTATCTCATGAAAGATTCCATTTTACACCTCTATTGACTTGTTTGAGATGAGATTCTTTGACATCTCCCTTCTACACCAGAAGAAGTTTTGACGATGGCTCACCACATACCTTTAGAAGAACATAAAGCATATTATCAAATGCTACATAGCTTGAGATGTTGGTTGTATTAAAATGTTCCAGCACACAAACTTGCTTGACCTTTCGAAGTTCTCAGCTTTTGGCCATGTTAACCGAAAGAGTTGGTTTGGTCCTTGTGGGGTCAAACCCAATGGATGAAAATTTCATGTGCCAATTTACTTGGCTTGGAATTGACAAGATTCAAATTGAATTAATGTGAAGATTTGGTAGGAAGATAATTCTTTATTGGTACAAAATGAAAGATCAAGACTCAAGATAGCAACTTTGTAGGTGAAATTTAGGTAAACCATAAAATGGTTTCACATATTAAACCTTGACATTTTGACACATAGTGATGTCATGGATGACATCAATAGGAAGAATTCATTCCTATAAAGAGGTAACTCTTAATTCATTTATAAGACACCTCTAACTTGTCTTCTCATCTTCTAAGGCATTTGATTTTCTTTCTCTCTTTTAGTATTTCACTTGTATTCTTTTGGAGTGAAATAAATATTGGTGCCGTTGTTCTCTGGTGGATGTAGGATCATTCTGATCCGAACCACGTTAAATATTATTTTTCTTCCTTGTTCTTTATTTTCACATTTCCGCTAACAATTGGTATCATAGCCAAGGTTCTATCTGAGTATGCTCTGTGGTTGCAGCACAGTCTGAACTTCCACATTAAAAAAGAATTACTTTGGTTTTCTGTATTTCCAAATACTTTGTAGTAGAAGAGGAAGAACAAGTAACGATGTGTTCCTTAGAGTTTGAAATTGATAGATTTAGTGGGTGCAACAACTTCAATATCTGGAAGATCCAGATGATGGCGAACTGCGGAGGAAAGGTTCAATCCATGCTATTGACGGAAAGTACCCTGATAACACATCGGATTCCGACAAGAAGAAGATTGAAGGAGATGCATTGAGTGTAATCCAACTGTCCCTTGCACCTAGCGTGCTTTGTGAAGTGAGTACAAGTACCCAGTGTTATCAAAGGTGCGTTTAAGCCCTGAAGCGAGGCTCAAAACGTGGTGAGCGCTTCGCCTCGCTTTATGTGTGCTTCAGTGTAGTCATCAAGGTTCTAAGACAAACTTTTCCTTGCCAATGAGCCTCTTATGAAGAATTGACACTAAACAATTGATATTTTAATTTATAATAAAAAAATACAATTTCATTAGTCATATATTTGTCATTTATATTTATAATTATTAGTCTTGGACCAATCATTTGTATTTGTATTTTTTTCTCCCTTTGCGCCTTTTTTCACTAAAGCCCACACTTTATTTGCGCTTAAAGCCCCCACGGACCTTAGAGCTTTTTTGCGCTTTTCGCCTTTGATAACATTGCAAGTACCGAGGAGACGGGCAAACAATTATGGGAAAGGCTTGAAGTGCTTTACCAGGACCGGTCGATGAGAACAAGGATGTTGTTACAACAACATCATCACACATTTAAGATGGAGTCAGGTACTTTGTTGCAGGACCATCTAGATGCGTTCAATAAATTTGTGATGGACTTACAGACTACTGGAATTAAAAAGGATGAGGAGATGCTTACATGTGCTTTGCTATTTTTATTGACTTCAAAGCAAGGAACCTATCACTTTTGAGCAAGTGCAGCAAGTACTAAACTCTTGTGATGTGCGGCGGCATTTTGAAAGAGACAAAAGTGACGAAGCTGGTGGGCTCTTTGTGAGAGGCTATACTAGCCATCAGGGAAGGAGCAAATCAAAGTACCGTTCAATGTCTCGTATGAACAAGAAAAATGCGGAGTGTTGGGGCTGTCACAAGAAGGGGCACTTTGAACGAGATTGCCCTATGTCAAATTTCATAGAATTCATCGTTACTTGTTCTTCTTCTACTACAAAGTATTTGGAAATACATAAAACCAAAGTAATTCTTTTCTGATGTGGAAGTTCATATACCATTTGTCAACGGAAACGTGAAAATAAAGAACAAGGAAGAATAACAATATTTAATGTGGTTCGGATTAGAATGATCCTATGTCCACCAGAGAGCAACTGCACTAATATTTATTTCACTCCAAAAGAATACAAGTGAAATATCACAAGAGAGAAAGAAGATTAAATGCCTTAGAAGATAAGAAGGCAAGTCAGAGTTGTCTTACAAATGAATTAAGAGCTACCTATTTATAGGAATGAATTCTTCTTATTGATGTCATCCATGACATCACTATGTGTCAAAATGTCAAGGTTTAATATGTGAAACCATTTTATGGTTTACCTAAATTTCACCTACAAAGTTACTATCTTGATATTTTATTCTGTACTAATAATGTATTATCTTCCTACCAAATCTTCACATTAATTCATCTTGAATCTTATCAATTTCTAGCCAATTAAATTGACACATGGAATTTTCTTCCATTGGGTTTGACCCCACAAGGACCAACTAACTCTCTCAAAAAGGTTTTTGAGAGATTCAATATGCATATGAGCAAGCCTGTAAGTACAATGTTAGCTTCTCATTTCAAGCTTTCACAGTTACAAATGCCTCAGTCTATGGATGAGGTGGAGCATATGTCAAAGGTTCCTTATGCTAGCACAGTTGGCAGCATTATGTATGCTATGGTGTGCACACATCCAGATATTGCTCAATTAGTAAGTCTGGTAAGCAGGTACATGACAAATCTAGGAAAAAAGCATTGGGAAGCTTTCAAGTGGATATTGAGATATCTCAAAGGAGCTTTTGATGTCGGCCTAACCTTTCGGAAAAGTGAAGGTATTTCAGTTCTCGGTTATGTAGATTCTGACTATGCAGGGGATCTTGATAGAAGGAGGTCCACAACTGGATATATCTTTACTTTCGTTGGTAGTGTCGTTAGTTGGAAATCGGCTTTACAGTCGATTGTCGGTTTGTCTACAACAGAGGTAGAATATATTGGCAGAATTGAGTTTGGTTTAGCTGGAATCAACTATAAGATGTGATAGTCAAAGTGTTATTCATTTGATTAAAAATCAAAGATATCATGAGCGCACCAAACAAATTGATGTCAGATTCCATTTTATTTGTGATGTCGTTGAACAGGGAACTATCAAGGTTATCATAGACTATAACGCTTCAGACATGTTAACCAAGATAGTCCCGCTTTCCAAGTTTGCACACTGTAAGGACTTGGCGGGAATATGCATCAACTGATGCAATCCTGGGAGAACAACTGCTAGATTGAGCTAGTGTCTATACAAAGGTTTGATTCTTCTTGTTTCTTACAACGGTATGTCCCAGTAAACTTAGAAGTTTTGGCCGGAATTGTTCATACGCATGCTTGGAACGCAAACCAAACTGGAGATTGAAAGAGTTGGTTTGGTCCTTGTGGGGTCAAACCTAATGGATATGAAAATTCCATGTGCCAATTTACTTAGGAATTTACAAGATTCAAGATGAATTAATGTGAAGATTTGATAGGAAGATATTTCTTTATTGGTACAAAATAAAAGGTCAAGATAGCAACTTTGTAGGTGAAATTTAGGTAAACCATAAACTGGTTTCACATATTAAACCTTGACATTTTGACACATAGTGATGTCATGGATGACATCAATAGGAAGAATTCATTCCTATAAATAGGTAGCTCTTAATTCATTTGTAAGACACCTCTGTCTTGCCTTCTCATTTTCTAAGGCATTTGATATTCTCTCTCTTGTAGTATTTCACTTGTATTCTTTTGGAGTGAAATATATATTGGTGCAGTTGTTCTTTGGTGGACGCAGGATAATATTGTTGCTCTTCCTTGTTCTTTATTTTCACGTTTCCGCTAACATTAACTGTTGCAATTTCTCAGGAAAGGAGCTCCCTTATTGTTCAGTAATACTTCATAATGCAGAACTCTGTTATTCCTTTTCAAAGTATTTAGGAATTGAGAAGTCCTTTTTCTCTTAATATGACTCTTTCAATTAAGTTATTTCTACACATATTCTCTATCCCCGTACTGTTATTTACTATTTATAAAGTTGGTAGTTTCCAATTGTTCGTAGTATCATTTCAACCTCATTCTGTTTCAGCATGAGAATATCGTAAACTGGGGTACTATTCTCTTATTTGTTACTTCTACATGCAGGAACATTCTTAAAAGTTTGTCCCTAGCTTATGGACAAATGATACTCAGGAGTGGTTTCTTTCATGCAGATCCTCATCCAGGGAATATTCTAATCTGCAAAGGTGCTGAGGCAAGTACGCATCTTTTCGTTTTCTTCTTTCAATCAGGTTCTCAGTTATCATATATAATTGTTCTTGTTCAGAGTTCTGACAAGGATCATGACATTCTTTTCTTATTAAGGTTGCATTGCTGGACTATGGACAAGTTAAGGATCTTCCCGAAAATCTCAGGCTTGGATATGCTAATCTTATTCTTGCTATTGCTGATGGCGATGCTATTAGGGTCAGAGAAAGCTTTAAGTGAGAAATTTTCCGATAAATCTCTTGTTATAAATTCAAGAATATTTTTCTTCCTGACGAAGCAAAATGATGCAAAATACTAATGGAAGAACTCAAAAACTTCAAATAACAAATGTTCTTCCAACAAAGAAAACAATCATGATAAACAGCAAAGGAAATAGTAGTAGTTTATGTTCTAGTTATTCAAGTGTGAAGAATGGAAAATGGAGTCTACTTCATGGAGCGAACTAACTACTCTTGGCACTGATAACAAAGATGGAAATGATTTTTGTTTTTACTCTAGTACAAAATTAAAGTTGTTGCCATAATTATATTCTTTTAGTACTGATATGTTTCCAGTCTTTGAACTTCTCACTTTGAATTAAAGGGAGCTTGGCATAGACACCCTAAGCAAATGTGAGGATGAGCAGAAGGAAATGCTTAAATTGGCACGAGGGATGTTTGACACAAAATTACCACCTGGTGTAAAGATGATGCAACCTTTCTCGGAAGAATCTTCAGTCAAAAAAATTGCAGTTGAGGTACGCGGTACCTCCTCTCAACTTATGGTATTTACCAATTCCCAATGTTAAATCATTTTTAGCAAGGGTTGCATTTACCATTCAAGAATCTAATGATCTTTTCCACATGATACTACTTTCCACATTAAGGTCCATCAGTTTGATTAGTGATGGATATTGAAGACAAGAGTTGACAGCTATAGTTTGATAACACTGACTAAAGAATTTGAACTTATATCAGTCGTCGGGTCTTTGTTGATACTTTGTTAATAAGGAACTAGAGAATTAGTGAAGAGAGTATAGAGAAGAGTTTATCTTTTCTGAAGGTGATCATAATTTTGGGACAATGCAAAAGGAGTTCTTTTCCATTTAAAGTTAATTACTTGCTTAGGATGGCATTGGGAGGAAGAATTGATTTCGAGAAGTAAATCTTAGCACTTAGCAGAACAATATTCATTGCTGAACTCTATGTTGACATAATTACCTGAAATTCCTCTTTATTTAGAGCTTCGGCTCAAAAGCGTTAACGCCGCAGAAAAAGATAACGTGGGGTGAAACAACCTCTGATGGGAAGTTATAACAGATTCTTTGCATTTTGTTATAAGGACATGTAAATTGAAAAAATGAGCTGTTTGGTTCAAGTGTTGGTTGGAGTATATTGTAATCAATAGAGATAGAAGGCCACATAGTTCGTGGTCATGCAAATAAACTTAGCAGACTGTTGATCTATTGCCTCAATAGACAGATCTGTGTCTCTGGGTTATGTTGCTTGGACTCTTCAAAAATGGCACCAGGTGCATGTCGGATCTTCCAACAATAGTCTATTTTTAGAGGATCCGACACGGGTGCAACAACATTTTTGAAGAGTCCGAACAACATAGTCCCTATGTCTTTCAACCATCTAAATCAATATAGTAACTACTTTCACATTTTGCACCTGCGCTTAAAATGCAACTAAACAAATCATTATACTAGACGCATTCTTATAAGCTTCTAGAACAAATTATGCGGAAAGGCAACTGAAATATTGAAGTTGAAGCCATGGCCAATTGACAAATACTTATAGCTTCCATGATTAAGCTTCAAAGGAAAACAGACAACAAATACTAAGAGTACTCACAAGACATTGTTGCACATGTTTACACTTTGATTGCTATACAAACACTAGACATGCTACTAATCTAGTATTCCATAATCTTTATGATAATGGAGAAATGTTTAGCCAAGAATCATGAAAGAGAAAAAACTTTTGACATCGGTCAGCAAAGGCTGAGTAACTTTTTATTGCTTCCATTAGAAATGTTGTCTCTTGAATGATTGTGGTGCTCTATAAAGAAGAAAAGAGGAAGGCAACATCATGTCGAAATTGGAAGTCTCTCACTTGAGATGCAAATGCAATTATATCCAACCGTCATGAAAATGACTCTGTATCATTCTGAATTTCAGTCTCTTAAAAATTTGTGAAAATCTAGCTCAATTAGGTCCCATAAAATCTGGATTTTAGCTTCTGTGACTTAAAAGTGGTCTGTTTTGTTCTCTTGCATTATCCTCCACAAATGATAAGGTGGATCTCATACCTTCGTAAGTTCTTTGTGTCTCTTAGTACAGTGAGTGACGCCTTGTATCACCGGCCTTTCTTATTTGCTGATTAATTTTGTTAAATGTACTTGGTAAATATGAGTACCAAAGTCAAAATGTGAACACAATTCTATTTGATGTTAGGCTTTTCCAGAAGAACTTTTCTCTATTCTTCGAACTCTGCAAATACTGAGAGGGCTTAGTGTTGGTTTGGGAATAAGTCATTCATGTGCTGAACAGTGGAGACCTATTGCTGAGGAAGCTTTGTACAATGCTGGCAGATTGACAGGTTGGTCCTTAATACGACAACACATTTTTTTGTCCAATTAAATAAGTCAATCTATCGCCAAGCAAGAACATACCGTCTTCATTTTTGTGCCACATTATTATTATTTAGTCATTTCTTCTGTTGCTGGATAGAAAAGGAGTATGTAGTGATAGACAGATGAGTATTCGAGTACTATAATCACTACAGTTACTAGGCGCAATCTTGTTTGATGATTCATTAGCATCTATACAGCTCTAACAATGAGCCATAGCCATTATACATCTTATTTGTTTCCGGGTTAAAGATCTAACGATGATATGCAATTGTTACTTTTTTGTTTCAGATATAGATATGAAGCGATCACGTAGACATAGAACTAGAAGAAAGTCCGGAAAATAACATCTAGCTAGTCAAGAGGAGCAAAGTATGAACGAAATCGGAGATAGTCATGTTGCTAATTTTTTGGAGAAAGAGCTTTTCATTCAATGGTTTGCATTTGTAGCAAAGCTTTTCAAGGACAAGTGAAATTGATACCACAAAAACACTATGCTTTGTATTGTTTTCTCTTCCTGTGGCCTTAGAACAATTTATGTACAACATTGCCTGTAATCAATTGATAATTGGCAAAACAGGTAAAAAGAGATGCATTTTGATCATGTCATTACTTTCTCTGTCTTATCATAAGGTCCCTTTTTTTTTAATGGTGGTGTTCAAACCAACTTACAAACTCTTTTCGGCCAGTCAGACTGAGTGACATAATCGTATTTGATTGGTTGGAACACATTACTTGTGCACGCGGTGTATTTCTATAGTTTGATTTGACTAGACATGCTATATTATTTTGACAGGTGGCATGATTCTATCGTCTTTTTCATTTGACTTTAAATTGGTCGTCTAAAATAAGATGACAATTTGGGCTAATCAAAGTGGTTTCTTCATTTGTAACTCAAATCAATGAACTAATCCAACAAAAAAAGGGTTTAATTAAAGGAAAAATTACTAGAAAACACACACTTAGTTAACATATTCTCAATATTTTCTTACTATTTTAAAAAAAATACTAAAATCCCTATTTGTTCTCACAAAACTAAACCACCGGATACATTATTCTTGAAGAAGTCTAAACCTTACTTTCCCACCCCTAAATTTACTCCAATAATTTCTCCTCAGATTTTCCCACAACCCACGATTCCCTCTCCAAAATTTTCTCCCCCATTATTCTCAACAGATTCATTATTCCAATTTTGAATTTCAAATTAATTCTCTCTCAATTCAACTAATTTCAGAGTTTGAAATAGGTAGTCTCTTCATCTTCAACTCTTTTTTTTCGTTTTTTTTTTATATTTTCTTATACTTTATGGATCATCCGTCTATTAGTATTGGGATTACCCAAATAGTCACAGCCAATACTAATTGAATCTCTGATTATGAAGATCCTAACGGGGCAGAAAACAGGTCTAATAGATTGCATGATCCTATAAAAATGGCTAAGAAAAATTTTAAGAAGTCAAAAGCTTAAAAGGAGGCACATGCAAAAACACCTAAGAAAAGGGGTAGAAAGGTTGCCCCGGCCATATCCAGATCCGCATTATCAACGGTATGTATTTTACTATTTTTTTTTATTTTTCTGTAATTTTATGTATTCACATGTTACTATTGGATCCACAACATTCGTTTGAGGTGGAATTTGTTCAAGATATTATGCAACAAGAAAGCGACAGTCTGTAACTGTTTTTCTTTACTTACACATTTGATCTGTTTTTATAATGTATCTTCTTCTTTTTTGTAGTGACTGCGAAATATTTTTTGTTGTTTTTGTTGAATTGCTGAGCGGTGATATCAACATCCCATCTAATGATTTTCGAAGTGACTATCTTCGCACAAGATATGCAACACTGTTATGAAAATATGGTCTCAATAAGGCCAAGACGGAATATGTTAGCGAGAATGATGATCCTACAAGGCCAAAGAGTGACTACACTCCACCAACAGAAGATGATCTTTTTAATGTAGAATAGATTTTTATATGTCGATTCACCGACAGTTGTTAATGATATTGTTTTTAAGATACATTAATTAGTGTTTTTGAGTATTTCTTCCCTTTTGAAGATTCTACTTCTAAATGTGAAGAGTTTTTATGTTGAAAATTATTTATTTCGCTTTTCATTTTGTTTTCAATATATTTAATACCTTGTTAAATTTTGTCTCTTATAAGTATAGTACACATAACTATAGTTGATACTATATTATTAGCAGATACAAGATTTTTCAAAACTTTATTATGTATATGATACACGATTACTTTCGATATAACAAAATTTGTATGTATCACAACACCTAATACTATATTTTTATACCTGATACAAATCAGTTAATTTTCAATATATTTAGTATCTTTTAACATTATGTCTCTTATAAATTTGGGATAATGCATAAGTACCCCCCTAGACTATGACCGAAATCCCAGAGACACACCTAAACTTAACTAGGGTCCTATTACTCCCCTGAACTCATTTTTTTTGTATTTTTGTGCACCTTTTGTGCTGATGTGGCACGTTCAGCCACCCAAGTTGGTTGTGTTTGTACACACTCGCC